>JAQZBX010046046.1:0-20873 GCA_029593785.1 Cabassous unicinctus | reverse complement strand
ATCACATACTACAGAGAATCGTTCATGAAAGGAAAAGCCAGTCGATGCAGCAAACTTCATTGTTGTCTTATTTTAAGAAATGGACACAGCCACCTCAATCTTCAGCAAATACACCCTGATCAATCAGGAGCCATCAACATCTAGGCAAGATCCTCCAGCAGCAAAAAGATTATGATTTGCTAAAGGCTCAGATGATGGTTAGCATTTTTTAGCAATAAAGTATTTTTAATTGAGGTATGTACATCTTTTTAGACATAATGCTATTGCATACTTAACAGATCACAGTATATAGTATAAACATAATTTTATATGCACCAAGAATCCAAACAATTCATGTAACTCACTTTATTGCAATAGTCGCTTTACTGCAGTGGTCTGGAACCAAACCCACAATAGCTCCAAGGTATGCCTGTAATTTTTTAGTGTATGTTGGAAGGAATTTGGAGCTTTTTTATGTGGGACTTGGTGAAAAATAATCATTGTATTTATATATATATAATTCCAATATAATAAAAATTACAAGGCATTAGGGAAGAAAATAGATATTGAATTAATATAAAACATAAATAAAATAATTTGACATTTTTAATGCAAAACAGAAACTTGAGTCCACAAATATGCATTTTTAAGTAACAGGTTTAAAGCCTGAAATCAGCTAATTTTAAAATTTTAAAATTTTAATGACCAACTCTTCACATTAGAGATAGTCACAGTGAGTTCTAAACATTTATGATCATCTTAAGCTTATAGCAGTTACATTTTATTTAAATATTCTTATATATCTTACTTTTTTTCATTCACAAATGTCCAGGAGAACATTAAAAGAAAAATGTCACATCCAAATGCAATTTACTAAGAAAGGCAAAGATGATTCAACATTATGAGAAATACGATGTTAGTCTTCATAGATACTGAAAATGCATTTGACAAAATCTCTTGTCTTTTCCTGACTTCCATGGAAACACTTCTAGTATTTTCCCATTAATCATAATGTCTTTTGGGTTTATCATGTTAAAGAAGTATCCATCTCTCCAGAGAGAAATTTTTTAAAAATCATGTCTCTTTAATAGAAAAGGGTATGAAAACTTAGAGATATATCACATAAAGCAGGAGACAAAACAATGTTCTCTTAGAACAAGATATGGCTTCCTACATCTTAGGCTGCTTTGCTTCTTAGACTATAGCCTATAGAATCAACAAGGAATTTTAAATAGTTAGCCATTTTGAACTAAAACTGCTTTTCAATAAGCCATACCTACATGGAAGGAAACAGAGGGTAGAAATTCTATGTTGAAATAGGTCTTTCTCCATTTTCCCATTGCAAAAGTTATGTGGTTTACATAATGGTTTTCATTTTCTGCTGTAGTTTTGTAGTTTTACAGGCATTTTTAATGCATTGTAATTGTTCTGTATGATACAGCAAGGACAGATACATGACACCACTTCAATATTGGTTCATCCATTGTAACAAATGTACCTCACTAATGTAAGATGTTAATAATAGGGGAAATTGTATAAGTGGTTGGGGGATATATGTGAATCCTCTATATTTTTAATGTGTTTTTTCTGTATCTAAAATTCCTCTAAAAATAAAGTTTATTCTTACAAAAATGTCTTAAAAATAAAAAGCAAAGCATTAAAAAGAAAAAAGAAGTTATGTGGTTCTACATCAAGGATAATCTGTCTACCATCTTGGAATTCTGGTATACTCTTGTTCATCTTCATTTTCACTGTCTCCTTCAAATCCCTAGGATCTGGGAGCTTTGCATCAATATCACTTCTGACTTCAACCTGCGTTATTATCACAGTGCAGTGACGTTATCAAGAAGGTCATGGGATTTACAGAAGTACAACAACAGAGAGAATGTAAAGGTTCTTCACTGGCAATATATATGGTGACTTATAGAGATAGCAAGATAAATCAGGATAACAACAAATTCCCTTAGAAGGAATTCTGAAAACTCCCAAGGTTCTCTAGGGAGGCATAAAGCTCTGAATGATACTTCTCGTATAAGGATTCTTCCAGTTGCAGAAACTCTCTTTGACATTATCATTGTGTTTTATACTATTCTGTCCTCCTACCTTAATCATGACTGACTGTTTTATAGATCTTGTTACCTGAAATATACCATGAGCAAATAACAAGTCTATATTAACCTTGTCATATTTTTAAATATTTACTGTAAGATTGATTAAGATGAAGATCAATGTCCCAGAAGTATCCTGGGGCTGGCCTAGGCCTAGGACCTCGTCCACGGTACATTCTTGTGGGAGAGCTTTGTGAAACTTGACAAGTCAAATTTGAAACCTGAAATTTGGAATTTGAAAAACAAGAATTATTAAGATAGCTGGTGTTAGCATAGGACTAGAAATAGACAAATAGACCAGAAGAAGTAAATAGAGAATTTAGAAGCAAACCAACAAATAAATAGGAATTTGGAATATAACAAAGATGGCATTAAAATCTCAAGAGGTGGAGTGGATGTGGCTCAAGCTGTTGAGCACCTGATTCCCACGTGGGAGGTCCTGGGTTAAGGTTCCCGGTGCCTCCTAGAAAACAAAAAAACAAACAACAAGCAAAACAAATGAAGGAACCAACTCGGAAGAGCCGATGTGGCTCAGTGCTTGAGCGCCGGCTTCCCACATATTAGGTCCTGGATTCAGTCCCCAGCCCCATTATCTCAAAAAAAATAAAAATAAAAATAAAAATAAAAAAATCACAAGAGAAAGGGTAAGTTCTTAAACAAATAATGCTGGGAAAAATAAGATTCTCTAGCACATACCATACAGAAAAATACATTTCAGATTAATTAAAGACCTAAATAAGGGAAGCAGATGTGGCTCAAGCAATTGGGCTCTCATCTTCCTAGTCAAAGGTAACTGGCCCACGCGGGGAGCTGATGCAACAAAAAGAGATAGAGAGGAGAGACAATGAGAGACACAACAGACCGGGAAGCTGAGGTGGCTCAAGCTATTTTTTCACTTGAGTGCGCTTGAGTGCGTCTCTCCCACATCAGAGGTCCCAGGATTGGTTCCTGGTGCCTCCTAAAGAGAAGACGAGAAGAGAAGACAAGCAGACTCAGAGAGCACACAGCGAATGGACACAGAGAGTAAGAAGCGAGTGCAAAAACAACGGGGCGGGGGGGGGATAAATAAAATAAATCTTAAAAAATAAAAAAAAAAAGACCTAAATATGAAATGAAGAATGCTTGAATGCTTACACTTTTAGGAAAAAACAGAACTGTTTATAACCTTGAGAGTTGAAAACAATTTTATTTAAAAAAGAAAAAGCAAAAAAGATGTAAGAAGCAAAGACTCTAAAAAAGTATGGATAAATTTTAATACTTTACAATTAAAATATTCTGAATGACAAAATAACCCATAAATGAAATTAATAGACAAGGCACAGATTAGAAAAGGGTATTTTGCAAAGCACTTAATAAACAAAAGATTTGTGTCCAAAACCTTAGTGAAGAACTGCCACAACTCCTAAAGAGAAAGCAATTCACGGAAGAAGAAAACAGAGATGCCTATAAACCAGAAAAAATGTACAAAAACAATACTAATCAGAGGAATGCAATTTAAGATAATGAGATTCTTTTCATAAACATGGGTTGCCAAAACTCTTACCTTTTGGCCATGAGACATTAAAACAAGAATTCTCATACACCACTGGTAGGAATGGAAAATTTGTATAACGCCTTTGGAGGGCATTTTGGCAGTATCTAGTAGAGCTGAAGGTTCAGGACAAAGACTTGGTTATTCCAAAAATGCATGGTTGGCTTAACGTTTGAAAATTAACCAATGTAATTTACAACAGCAACAAAAGAAACGTGAAAAGATCATATGATCATTTTATTAGATGCAGAAAAAATTCTAATATTTAGCAAAATTCAACATCCATTCTTGACACTCTCAGCAAATTAGGAATGGAAGGGAGCTTACCCCATCTGATACAGGGTATCTATTTAAAAACCTACAGTGATTTCCTACTTAATGGTGAAATATTGAAAGATTTCTCCCCAAGATCAGAAACAAGATGAGCAAGTCTGTTCTCACCACTTCTATCAATATTATCCTGGAGGTCCTACCCAGTGCAAGAATGGCAAAAGAAAAAAATGCAAAAGGCATACAGGTCAGAAAGGAAGAAGTAAAAATGGTCTCTATGTGCAGATGAAATGATTGGTGGACTCCTTAGCATTTTCTATGTACACAATCAATGGCGAGAATTAATAAGCTAATTTAGCCAGGTTGACAGGATACAAAGATAATATACAAAAATAAATTACACATTTATATATTAGCAGGAAACAATTGGAAATGGGAAATTTTCCCACTTAAGATAGTATCAAAATATAAAACAATGAGGAATAAATTTAACAAAAGATGTGCAAACCCTCTACACTAAAAACTACTAAATATTACTGAGAGAGTATAAAGAAAACTTAAATGGAGGGCTACCCCATATTCACATGCTTGAAGACTCAATATTAAAATGTCAGTTTTCCCCTAAATTAATATATAAATTCAGTGGGGCCCCAATTATAATCCCACCAAGCATTTTGGCAGAAATCAAGTTGATTATATAATTTATACAGAAATGCAAAAGACATAAAATATCCAAATTGTACTGACAAAGAAGAACAAAATTAGAAGATGTAACCTTCTAATTTTAAGACTTACTATAAAGCTACAATAATCAAGACATTGGGTACTGACATAGGATCAACAAATAGAACAGAACGAACAGATGGCCCAATAATAGAACAAATTTATTCAGGCATTTGCTATTTTCAACAAAGTCTCCAAAGCTACTCAAGGTGTAAAATAAAGTCTTCAAGAGGTGCTGGAACAACTGGATGGATATCAAAACAAAATAAGCCTGAACCCCTACTTCACACCATACACAGAAGTTAATTCTTAGGACTCATAGACCTAAACATAAAAACTTTAAATCCATTAAGTTTTTAGAAGAAATCATATGAGAATATCTTCATGAATTGGTAGTAAGGCAAAGTTTTCATAAACAGGACACAGAAATTCACCATGAAAATTAAGTTAGACTTCATCAAAATTAATTTTTTTGTTCTTCAAAAGACTGGGGGAAAATATTCACAATACATATATTTGACGAAAGAGTCATATAATATATAAAGAATACTTACAACTAAATAATAAGAACACAACCAATTTCTTAAAAGAGAGAGAGAAAGCAGTCATATCACAAAGGAAGATACAGGATGTTCAGTAAGCACATGAAATAGTGATCAAAAATCATTAGTTAAGAAGGAAATACAAATTAAAACCATTATGACATACTACTATATACCCAGGAAAATTGCTAAAATTAAAAAGACTAACACCACCAAATACTGGTGACAATATACAGCAACTAGTGCTCTCATATACTGATGGTGAGAGTGTAAAATGTTGTCACTTTTTTTTTTGCAATTAGATTTTTTTAATTCTTTTTTTAACTTTATTTTGTATCTTTAATAATTGAAAATATAAACAATTAAAAACAAAAAGAAAACACAGTTGAATAAAAACATACTTTTCTCAATTAAATGTACTGGATACATATAAAAAAATTTTGAATCATACAATATGTTACACAATTTATTTGGTTCATAGTAACACAATCATACAGTATTTGTCCTTTTCTGTCTGGCTTACTTCACTCAACATAATGTCCTCCAGGTTCATCCATGTTGTCATATGCTTTACAACTTCATTTCTTCTTACAGCATAATAATGCATAATATTCCATCATGTGAAAAGATCACAGTTTGTTTACCTTATCATCTGTTGATGGATACCTGGGTTGTTTCCAACTTTTGGCAATCATGAATAATGTTGCTATGAATATTGGTGTGCAGATGTCTGTTCGTGTCACTGCTCTCAGTTCTTCTGGGTATATATCCAGTAGTGGAATTGCAGGGTCACCTGGCAAATCTATATTCAACTTTTTAAGAACTGCCAAACAGTCCTCCATAGTGGCTGTACCATTCTGCATTCCCACCAACAGTGAGTAAGTGTTCCTATCTCTCCGCATCCTCTCCAACACCTGTAGTTTTCTGTCTTTTTAATAGTGGCCATTCTGATAGGTGTGAGATAATATCTCGTGGTTTTGATTTGCATTTCCCTAATCATGAGTGATGTTGAGCATTTATTCATGTGTCTTTTTGCCATTTGTATTTCTTCTTTGGAGAAATGTCTATTCAAGTCTTTTGCCTATTTTTTAATTGGATCATTTGTCTTTTTATTGTTGAGTTGTAACATCTCTTTATATATCCTGGATATTAAACCCTTATTGGATATGTGATTTCCAAATATTTTCTCCCATTGAGTTGGCTGCCTTTTCACCCTTTTGACAAAGATCTGTGAGGTGCAAAAGTTTAATTTTGAGGAAGTCCCATTTATCTATTTTTTTCTTTTGTTGCATGAGCTTTGGGTGTAAGGTCCAAGAAACCACCACCTACTACAAGGTCTGGAAGATGTTTCCCTATATTTTCTTCTAGTAGTTTTATAGTACTGGCGTTTATATTTAGGTTTTTGATCCATTCTGAGTTGATTCTTGTATACGGAGATGGGGGTCCTCTTTCATTCTTTTGGTTATAGATATCCAGTTGTGCCAGCACCATTTGTTGAAGAGACTGTTTTGTTCCATTAACATGGACTCGGTAGGTTTGTCAAAAACAAGTTGACCGTATGAGTTAGGGATTATTTCTAGGTTCTCAGTTCTGTTCCACTGATTGATGTGTCAATCTTTATGCCAGTACCATGCTGTTTTGACCACTGTAGCTTTGTAATAATTTCAAGTTCAGGCACTGAAATTCCTCCCACGTCGTTCTTCTTTTTTAGAATGCTTTTGGCTATTTGGGTGCACTTTCCCTTCCAAATGAATTTGGTAATTGTCTTTTCTAATTCTGTAAAGTAAGCTATTGGGATTTTGATTGGTATTGAATTGAATCTATAAATCAGTTTGGGCAAGATTGACATCTTCACGATATTTATTCTTCCAATCCATGAACACAGAATGTCTTTCCATTTGTTTAGGTCTTTTTAAATTTCTTCTGTAGTTTTCTGCATATAGGTCCTGTACTTCTTTAGGTAATTTAATTCCTAGGTATCTCAGTCTTTTTGTTGCTATTGAAAATGGAACTTTCCCCCTGATTTCCTCCTCAGATTATTCAGTACTAGTGTACAAAAACATTACTGATTTTTGCGTGTTGATCTTGTATCCTGCCACTTTGCCGAACTCATTTATTAGCTCAAGTAGCTTTGTTGTGGATACTTCAGGATTTTCTAAGTACAGGATTATGTCATCTGCAGACATTGAGAGTTTTACTTCCTCTTTTCCTATTTGAATGCCTTTAATTTTTTTTTTCCTTGTCTAATTGTCTTAGCTAGAACTTCTAGTAAAATATTGAATAACAGTGGTGACAGTGGGCATCCTGTCTTGTTCCTGATCTTAGAGGGAAAGCTTTCAAACTTTCCCCATTGAGAATGATGTTGGCTGTGGGTTTTTCATATATGCTTTTTGTCATATTGAGGAATTTTCCTTCTATTCCTATCTTTTGAAGAGTTTTTATCAAAAAAGGATGCTGGATTTTGTCAAATGCCTTTTCTGCATCAATTGAAATGATCTTTTTTTTTTTTCCTTCAATTTGTAATGTGGTGTATTACATTGATTGATTTTCTTATGTTGAATGTGCCTTGCATGCCAGGAATAAATCCCACTTGGTCAAGATGTGTAACTCTTTTGATGCTGTTGGATTCAATTTGCAAGTATTTAGTTGAGAATTTTTGCATCTATGTTCATTAGAGAGATTGGTCTGTAATTTTCTTTTCTTGTAGAATCTTTATCTGGCTTTGGTATTAGGGTGATGTTTGGCTTCATAAAATATGTTGGGTAATTTTCCCTTCTCTTCAATTTTTTGGAAGACTTTAAACAGGATTGGTGTTAATTCTTTTCGAAAAGCTTGGTAAAATTCACCTGTGAAGCCATCTGTTACTGGACTTTTCTTTGGTGGGAGATTTTTGATGACAGATTCAAACTCCTTAAATGTGATTGCTATGTTAAGTTCTAGAATTTCTTGTAGAGTCAGTTTAGGTTGGTGTGCATTTCTAGGAAATTTTCCATTTCATGTAGGTTGTCTAGTTTGTTGGCATACAATTTCTCATAATACCCTCTTATGGTTCTTTTTATTTCTTTAGGGTCAGTTGTAACTTCCCCCCTTTCATTTCTGATTGTATTTATTTGCATCTTCTCTTTTTTTTAATTAGTCTGGTAGGGGTTTGTTAATTTTATTGATCTTCTCCAAGAACCAGCTTTTGGTTTTGTTGGTTTTCTCTATTGTTTTTTTGTTCTCAATTTCATTTATTTCTGCTCCAATCTTTATTATTTCTTTCCTTCTGCTTGCTTTGGGATTGGTTTGCTATTCTTTTTCTAGTTTCTCTAGTTGTTCAATTAAATCTTTGAGTTTAGCTCTTTCTTCTTTTTTAATATAGGCATTTACGGCTATAAATTTCCTTCCCAAGACTGCTTTTGCTGTATCCCATAAGTTTTGATACGTTGTGTTCTCGTTTTCATTTGTCTCAATATATTTACTAATTTTCGTTGCAATTTCTTCTTTGACCCACTGATTATTTAGGAGTATGTTGTTCAGTCTCCACACATTTGCAAATTTACTTTTTTACTTTTTATTATTGATTTCCTGTTTCATTCCATTGTGACCTGAGAAGGTGCCTTGTATAAATGCGATCTTTTTATATATACTGACAGCTCCATTGTGCCCTACCATGTGGTTTATCCTGGAAAAAGATCTATGGATACTTGAGAAGAATGTGTAACCCGCTGAGTTTGGATGCAGCGTTCTGTATTTATCTGTTGGGTCTACCTCGTTTATCATATTGTTCAAGTTTTGTTTCCTTGTTGATCTTCTGTCTAGTTGTTCTATCTAATGATGTGAGTGGGGTGTTGAAGTCTCCAATGATTATTGTAGAGATGTCTATTTCTCCCTTCTGTTTTGCCAGTTTATCTCATGTATTTTGGGGCACTCTGGTTAGGTACATAGATATATATGACTGTTTTAGCTTCCTGGTGGATTGTCCGTTTTATTAATATATAATGGCCTTCTGTATCTCATAACTTTTTTCCATTTAAAGTCTGTTTTGTCTGATATTAGTATAGCTACCTCTGCTCTTTTCTGGTTACCATTCAAGTGGAGTATCTTTTTCCAACCTTTCACTTTCACCTGGTTTGTATCCCTGGGTCTAAGGTAAGTTTCTTGTAAGCAGCATATGGATGGCTTATAGGTTTTTTTTATCCATTTTGTCAGCCTGTATCTTTTGATTGGGGAGTTTAATACATTCACATTCAATGATATTACTGTAAATACATTATTTACTTCCTTCATTTTATTCTTTGGTTTTCATATGTCATATCTTATTTCTGTCTGGCTTTTTACTCTTTTGGTTATCTTTTCTGCTATTCTTTCTTCTATACTCTCCTCCAAGCCTGTCTCTCCTGTATTTTTCTTTCAGGTTCTAAGGCTTCCTTTAGTATTTCCTGCAAAGATGGATTCTTTTTTGCAAACTCTTTTAGTTTCTGTTTGTTTGTGAATATTTTATACTCACCTTCATATTTGAAGGACAATTTTGCTTGATAAAGAATTCTCAGCTGGCAGTTTTTCTCTTTCAATATCCTAATTGTAGCATACCACTGTCTTCTCACCTCCATGGTTTCTGAAGAGAAATCTGCACTGTCTTACTGGACATCCCTTGTATGTGATTGCTTGCTTCTCTCTTACTGCTCTGAGAATGTTCTCTTTATCTTTGACATCTGACATTGTGAGTGGTATGTGTCTTGGAGTGGGTCTATTCAGATTTATTCTGATTGGAGTATGGTGTGCTTCTTGGACATGTAAGTTCATTTCTTTCATGTGAGTTGGGAAATTTTTAGCTATTTCTCCTCAAATACTCTTTCTGCCCCTTTTCCCTTCTCCTCTCCTTCTGGAACTCCCATGACATGTATTTTGTCATGTTTTGTGTTGTCATTCAACTCTCTGAGCCCCTGCTCAATTTTTTCCATTATTTTCTCTGTTCTTTTCTCTCTTCAATTTTAGCTTTTCTGTCTTTGGTATCACTTATTCTTTCTTCTATCATTTTGAGTCTGCTATTGTTTGCCTCAAATGTGTTTTTCATCTCACCTATTGTGTTACTCATTCCCATGAGCTCTGTTACTTTACTCTTCAGGATTTCAAATTCTTCTTTGTGCTCGCTCAGTGTCTTCTTGATGTCATTTATCTCTTTAACCATATTGTCTTTCAACTTTTTTGATTTTGGAAATTTGTGTGCACCTCGCTGATTAGTTCTCTCAAATTCTGCATCTCTTCTGGGCTTTGATATATTCCTTTTCTTGGGCCATGTCTTCTATTTTCTTAGTATGGTTCATAATTTTTTGCTGCTATCTAGGAATCTGATTAGGAAATAGTTTACTCAGATGCTCAATTTCTTTCTCTTTTGCAGGGATTTAGTGGCAGGAGGCTGTGTGCTACCACTGCTCTTTAATTCTTGGCTCGACCTGTATTGTTAGGATTGTCCTGCTGCTTGCTCAAAACTGGGCACTGGACCCAGTAATTGGTTGTAGAGTCGCTTCCTAGGGCCTTGGGGAGGGAGGCTATAGAGACTGGAAAAAGCCTCTCCTACTTATTTTTAATTTTATTGCATGCAATTCCTTAGTCTGTCAGCAGATGGAGCTCTTTGGCAGCGCTCAGTTCAATGCCTGATGAGAGTGTATTTGTTGCAACACAGACCAGATCAATGTGATAGAGCTTCCTGTCTGGACGCTATGAGACTTGTAATTCAAACTTTCTCTGACACAGTTCTCCACTTTCTCTGACAGCCCGCTCCCTTTTTCCGGGTCGGAAATATTTCCACTCTCTTCTGAGTCCTCATCAATCAATCTGTGTTAGTACAGGAGGAGATTGGGAGGATTGTATATATTTAGTCCTTTGCTGGCTCCCAAGGCAAACTGTGGCACAGCCCCACTGGGCCTGGAAGGGCTCCTGGGACACAGCAGACCAAATTTGTGAGTCAAAAGCTGAGTCAGCCTTAGGTTGTGTGCCTCTCTCTCCCCTTTCCTGGGGCATCCTCAACAATTAGTCCCAGCTAGAAAAGAGGGAGATTGTGAGGGCCAGATTTCTCCAGTTCTTTGCCATCTCCTAGGGCAAACCACTGAGTGGTCCCACCTGGCCTGGAAGGGCTCCTGGGACACAGAACAAATTGTGGGTCAGCAGCTGAGTCAGCCTTAGGCTGTGTCCCTCTGTCTCCCCTTTCCTGGCATGGTAGGTCCCTGGAGCACCCTTTATCTGTAGTTGCAGGCCCAGAGGCCCGAGAATTCTAAAGTTCTTTAGTGTGGGGGATGGTGCTGGCAGCAGTTGCCACTGATTTCAACTCACAGTTCCGTAGTTGCGATTTCCCTCCTTTGTCCCTCTCTCCTCTGGGCAGTTTCCAGCCTTCGCCTGGTGTCCTAAACCCTAGAAGATCTTTTTCTAGGCTGTTTCAGCCTGTTCTCTAGCTATTTTTCTTAAGTCACTTTAGAAAAAGATCCACAGTTTCTTATAAAAATAAACACACTCTATACTCAGAAATCCCACTCTTAGATATGTACCCAAGAGATATGAAAAATCATTTTTGCAAAAAGACTTGGCAAATAATGTTCATAGTTTTATTCATAATTGCCCAAAACCAGAAACAACTGAGGTGCCTGTCAATAGAACAGATGTATTAGTCTTCTAGTGCTGCCAAAACAAATCACCACAAACGTAGAGACTTAAAACACCATTAATCATCTGACATTTTCCATGGACCAGAAGTCCAAACACAGCATAGCTCATCTGGGTTCTCTTATTTGGGTCTCACAAGGCTGAAATCAAGATGTCAGCAGGTGATGACTAATTTGTGCAGCATTTATAATAAGATTGATTGTAACAGTTTGGAAATGGATGGAGGCAATGGTGGCACAGCGATGTGAGTGTAATTAACAGCACTGAAATGTGGGCATGAATGTGGTTTAAAGGGGAACTTATGGGTCATACATGTTGCTAGAAGGAAAGCTAGGGGATAAAATGGGAGACTACATAACACAGTGAACTCTGGGATGGCTGAGGATTGTGGTTAATAATACAAATATAAGGAAGTTCTTTCAGGAGGTATAACAAAGGTATGTCAGGGTATTGATAGTGGGGTGGTATATGGGGAAAAATGCAACTAAAGCATACTTCCATGGGATATAAATGTATTCTTGTTGTCATAGTTACGTTTTCTGGATAGATAGAAGCCCACACAGTAGCTAACAAAATATTAAACTTCCCTATTGGGGAAGTTCTGTTACTTTCTCAACTAAGATGGCAAAAATTTCTGAAACATGTAAGCATTGCCTAATAAATCAGGCCAATAAGACAAGCCCTCAATCTTAATGCTTGCACTTATGATCCTTTTTCCTGTAATAATGAAACTAAGCCTATAATTAATCCTAAGAGTTACCTCCTGAAAGCCTCCTTTTTACTCAAATGTGGCCTCCCTCTAAGTCAAACTCTGCAAATAAACTCATTACATTCACCTCAACCTGTGACATGACTCCCGGGGATAAGCCCTGGCACCAAGGGATTATTACCAAGTGTTACTCAGCAACGCATTCAGAAAAAGATCTTGAACAAAAGGGGGCAATATTAAATAAAACAAAGTTTTTATGGCTAAGAGATTTCAAAGTGAGTCAGAAGGTCATTCCAGAAGTTATGCTTATGCAAGTCTTGGGCAGATTTCACACACTGCCACAGTAAACAAAGCTTCAATCAAAAGAGCTCCTGAGGGCTCTAGGGATGTCCAGATATCATAAGCAAGCCACACAGCCTCATGAAATCAACACCCCCTTGGCAGGCCCTATTTGGGAATATATGAAAATCTATTTCTTCAATATAACATAGTTATACTCATTTATAAATCCCCTAATCATGATTCTTCTACTCCTTTTATTTGAACCTATAGTTTTTGATGTACCTGTTAGATATATTTCTCAGGAACTTAAATCTTCAGATTGTTCATATATTTTGGTTGAACCCTAAAACCCAGCAGAATTGTGCCAATTCCTATTCTCCAGTTCTTTAGGCTTGCCCTGGAAAACTAACAAAACAATGATGATGGACAAGTCCCATCCCCAGAACAAGGAGTATCTTCAACTGCAAGCAAACCAATTCCTTTCTTCTGCCCCATAATATCTACGGTCCCGCTAAGCCTGTAGCAGTTAGAGTAGACATCAATCCAAATCTCTCAAGATTGAGGAATGAACAAAAATAAGTGTGGGAGGGGGGAAGTGTAACCATAGGCCAAAGCAGATTTATTGTTATTGTAGTTATTATCTTGTGTTAATGGAGTAACTTGAAATATTGATATAAAAATAAAATTTAAAAAAGATGTTGGCAGGGCATCAGGTCTCATCTGGGACTTGGAGTCCTATTGTAAGCTCACTGGTTGTTGGGCAGGATTTATTTCATTCTCATGCTTTGCAGACAGTTCCCTTCCATCTTTAAGCCATCAATAGTACAACAAGTTCTCCTCAAGCTTTGAATCTCTCTGCCTTCCTCTTCTGCTTTTAAGGGTTCATGTGATTACAATGGGCCCAGCTGGATAATCCAGGATACACTGCCTATCTAAAGGTAATTAGTAATTTTAATTACATATGCAAAGTCCCCTTTGCCATTTAATAGAACATATTCATGTATGTAATGGCAGACACAAAAGTCACAGGGGACAAAAATCTGCCTACCACAATGGATAAACATAGAGAACACTACTCAGCAAAAATTTTTTTTAAAGGAACCAATATTGATACATGCTACAACATGGATGATGATCAAACATTATGCTAACTGAAAGAAACCTTCACAAAATAGTATATATAATGTGATTCTATTTATGTCAATTTGTAGAACAGGCAAAACTAATTTATAATGTAAAAAATCAGAATCATGGTTGCTTCTGGAGTGATAAGGGAACTTTCTGGGGTGATGGTAATGTTTGTATCATGATAGGGGTTTGGGTTGTACAGGTGTACCTATTTGTCAGAAATCATTAAATGGTACACTTAAGATCTGAACATTTCATTATACTTAAATTTTACCCCAAAAGATAAAAGGCCATAAATATTGAATTCTAGTTAATGATATCTGAATGGAAGTGTAGTGATGTCCACAGCTCACTGTGACATGCATCAAAATAAAAATAAACTGATGGATGGAAAGATGGTTAGATATGTGATGATAAAATAATAAAATAATATATATTATAAAATGCTAACTGCATAATTTTCTTAGCGAGTATTTGTATATCCTTTTTCAACTTTTTTGTAGGTTTAAAAGTTTTCATAATCAGGGTGGCAGCTGTGGCTCAAGTGGTTGGGCGTCTGTCTGCCATATGGAGGGACCCGGGTTCAATCCCCGGGACCTCCTGGTAAAATAAAAATAGAAGGCGTGCAGGCGGGCCAGGTCCCTGTGCAGCGAGCCACCAGGCCCCACCGAGCCAAGCAGCAAGATGATGACACAGCAAGAGAGAGACACAGGCGAGAGCCACAACTAGATGCACCAAAAACCAGGAACTGAGGTGGTGCAGGTGGCAGAGTGCCTCTCTCCCACACTGGAGGTCTCTAGGATTGAATCCCAGTGAAGACTGGAGAAGAATGAGAAGAGAAAGCAGGAAATAGACACAGAGGATCACCCAGTGAATGGACACAGGCAGCAAGCGATGGGGGAGGGAATAAATAAAGTAAATAAATAAATCTTAAAGTTTTCATAATCAGATGTTGGGAAAATAGGTTATTTTTTTTTTTTTATCATTTTGATCATTCCAATATCTTTGGGCTTCCATTATTTCTGAAATCAATAGTCAATAGTGGTTTTGCTCTTTCAAAGATAGTATTTCATCTCCCCCCACCCCCAGCTGTGTTTAAGATTTTGTCTTTTATTCTCAGCTGTTTTACTATAATGTGCCTAGGTGTGGTTTGCTTTATATTTATTTGTGCTTGTACTTCATAGTCCTCTGTGGCTTGTTTTCTTTTGACAGTTTGGGGGAAACTTGCCACTATTTCTTCAAAATTTCCTTCTATCCCATATTCTTGCTCCTCTCCATGACTCAAAAAATATATATATATTGAGTCATATAAATATGATAGACCATTTTGCTATGTTTCATATGTCTCATTAAACTCTTCTGGATTTACCATCATTTTTATTCTCTGTGTTTATCTATTTGTTTTTATATGACCTATATTCCAGTTTCCTAAACCTTTCTTTATCTGTGCCTATTCTACTAAAGAACCCATCCATTGATTTTTCTAATTTGTTATTGTATTTTTCTGTTTCAGAATTTAAATCTGATGCTGTCATTATTTTTCTCCCATTCTCCATACTGATATTTAATTTCTTAAACATATAAATCCTAGTTATTTTAAGGTGTTTGTTTGAAAAGTCAATGTCTAGAACTCTTGTGGGTCTGTTTCTACTGCTTTTATTTCTCCTGTTTTCCACTAGCTCCTGAAATTTTGTATTCCTTGGCTTTTTATTTAATTGATTGCTGCTCATTGTGCACACACATGAAAACCTTACAGATAATTTGAGATTTTGGATGAAGAAAATTTTCTCCAGAAAAGACTTGCTTTCATCTCTGGCAAGTTGGCTGAGAGAAAATCCCTTTATTCCAATCAGGATTGAGATGATTTAAAGCTGAGTCTCCATCTTTCTAAAGCAGGGGTTCTTAACAAGGGGTCCTTGAGCTTGAATTGAAATTCAAAAAAACATTATTCTTGTGGGGATGTGTTGGTGCATGTGTGATATATTTATTAAATAATACACAGTGTAGTGTGGACTTAGTAAGGGATCTGTGGTTTTCACCTGACTGGCAAAGGGGTCCATGGAACAAAAAAGGCTAAGAACCCCTGTTCTAAAGGCTGGTCTATTTCCACTTTACCCCGCCCCATCCTAGGATGTAACCTTAGAGTTTCAATCAAAAGTCTGGAGCATTTACCTGAGTCTCTCCTCTTTGTTGGGCCTTAAACACCAGCTTTTATCCAACCAGCCTTGTATGACTGAAAGCCCCCTATGGTAGATTATCCAAATCAATACAAGGATACCCTTCTCTGCCTTTTGGGTCAAAGGCAGAGGGGTTCAACTGGTCCTGGGGCACTGTCACCTTTCAATTTCACAGCCTCATGACAGTGTTCCTGGTGGAAACATCCCTCCCTTGGCCTTGAACCCTCCTAACCAACATAGCTCAAAGTAGCAGGAATGGGAAGCTACTTTAGATATAATAGTTAAAAGGATCATTCCCACCTCCTCCCCATGGCACCCAGACATGCATTCTGGAAATGGGAAAGAAAGCTCCATATATTATGGGCTGCTGGTGTAAGGCATATACCACATCCTGTGGAGGAGCACCCTAACCCCACAAGTGTTATCTCTCAGATGATGCCATAACTGGACAGTCAACAGCCATTCTACCATTATATAAGCCAGCTGGCTCTGGGTGATGGGGCATGAAGTAAGACTCATGAATTCCATGGGCATGAGACCACTAAAATGCCTTTACCATAAAATTTTCCCCTGGTCAGAAGTGACATTTTATTGGATATAATGACAATAGATAAAGCATTCTCTAAATCCAGGAATGATGGTGCTCACAGGAATTCTGTGGCCAGTAAAGGCAAATCTATCCCTGGAATATGTATCTATACCTGAAACATGTGATTATCCCTGTAAGAATAAAGCGTTTCCCCTCTAGGATCAAGGGGTCCAATGTTATCAATCTGTAACCAAGTAGACAGCTGCTCCCCCTGAGGAATAATGCCATATCAGGGACTCAGTGTTGCCTCTGTGTTGGCAAGTTAGACAGTCAACAGTAGTGGTAGCCAGATTGCTCTTCATGAGTGGATGACCACAATATTGAATCCATGTATTTCCATCCTGGCTTCCATAGCTGCTTTGTCATAGGTCTCAGGATGATTGGGGGAAAAGTTGATGGTCTTGTCCACCTTCATGCTCTGTGTCCATTTCAAGAGGTCTATCTACATACCTCTCCAGGATCTCCATGATCTCCTTGTCAACAATTTCTCTAATTTGTTCTTACAAGTCCCTGACCAGGCAGCCAACCAAAGTATTTCCCTTCAATATCCTTCAGGTTGTCCTGAGTGGTGCTGTAGTTCAGCAGCCAGCCCCTCTGGTGTTTGCTGGCATAGCTTGCAGATCCATCCATAAACAAGGCCTTTGTTTTTCCCTCTTCCATTAGCAGGTCACTGGAAGAACCCATGGGACCACAGGGAGGGGTAGAAGGCTCTATGGGCATCTAAGCCACCTGCCTATGCATTGTACTTGTACTTTTCCAGGTCTTCTTAGGCTTGGTCTCAAAAATAACATTTCTAAGGATTTCCAGGAAGATGGAGGATTAGAGAGTTACAGAGCTCACTTCTCTTCCAGAAATATCACTAGAGGACAGACAGAAACCATCAGGAATAATTGTTTTGGGCTCTAAAGACCAGGAGAGTGCTTGGCAGCTACCAGAAAAGAGAAGGTGAAGAGACAGAGAAACAGTAGGGAGGATCTGTGAGTAACTTGGGCCCCTGTTGTTGCTGGTACCCAACCCCCACTCTCGGGGCAGACAGCTTCAGGTTGCCTGGTCCCTGGCATGCAGCTACAGATTGAGAGGGCCACAGGGGTCCACATCCCCAGAACTGGGAGGTGGAGGGATAGAGCCCACTGCTGATCCAGCTTTTGCCCAGAGAATTTGTACCTCAGGGTTCCACGGTTTCCACCTGTCCCAGCCACGCACTGTCAAGCCATTGTTTCCACCCTGAAGACAGCAGAGAACTATAAATATCCTGCCTTCTGAAATACCCTCTGTAGTGACTAGGACTGGCTGCTGCTGACACAGAGGGGAGCAGTGAGTTCTTCCTCCCTGGGAAAAGGGAGGGTGCAGTAGAGCAGCAAGTTTGAACTGCAGAGCCTAGCTCTGAATAGCTGGCCTAGAGGGGAAGCTCTTGAGGACACTGTTTCTGCATTGCCGCCCAGGTGGTGCTTTCAGAAAACTCATTCCCGCCCATAGGGTTGAGCAGAAAGGTTTACCGAAGAGTGCCATCTGCTGCCATGCTAGGAAAACAATTAAAAAATAAGAGGCTTTGGTACCTTTACTCTCCCCCTCCCCAAGGCCCTTGGAATCTGGTCTGCATTCCATTAGTGGGCTCTTGGCCCTGTTTTGACCAGTTAAAAAGGGGCAATTTTAAAGAGCTAGTTTAAGTCGAACCAAGAATCAAAAAAGAGCTATAACACAGTCTGTCAAGAACAAAATCCTAGGTAAGAGAGACTGACTATCAGAGTAAACACACCATAATAATAGATGCCTAGACACCAGCAAAAAATTTCAAGCCAGACTAAGAAACAGTCTTTTATTTGCACAAAAGAACAAATAAAAATGCCAACCAAGCACAGGATTTGAAACAACTAATCAGTGATGTTCAAATAAATCTCCTAAATCAATTCAAAGAGTTGAAGAAAAATATGGCTAAAGAGATAGAGGGCATTAAGAAGATACTGGGTGAGCACAAAGAATTTGAAAAGTTGGGCAGGAAAAGTAACAGATCTCAAAGGAAAGAAAGACACAATGGATGAGATTAAAAATACATTAGAGGTAGACGCTACCACTGCTGCCATCACCACCACCATTTTGATGGTGGGAAGAGTCTGGGTCTGGGACAGCTGGAGGTGCAGTGGTGATTGGAATGGATGGTTTCCACCCACGTTGCCACACCAAATTTGCCGGTCTTCGGGCCATAACCCTCAGAATAACTTCTCAAAAAAGAAGATATTTTGTGTCTGTTCTCTCCACTAGAAATGGACAATGATTCTGTTCTTTAGTTAAAAGGGTTGTCAAACCCAGAGCCTTTTCAACTGCAGGATCTTCAGGTTCTGATGAGTCTCATGTTGCCACCGTACCTCCAGATATATGCTCTTGAACAGTATGGCCTGACGAAACTATGAGACCATTTGGACTTCAGGATCAGAGATTCCAGCTTCCTGGGAACACCAGATTTGATTGTTACCTCAATGGAACAGCTTCACAGAAGAAAAGCAAGGGTAGTGATGCACCTGCTAAGAAATTAATAGTGTAGAAACTTACTTTGAAAGTGCCAAAGTAGAGTGTGCAATCCAAATATGTCCAGAATTGCTGCGAAAAGATTTTGAATCATTTCCAGAAGTGGCCACCAGTAAACTAACAATTCTGACTGTAACACGGAAAACTAAGACTGATATGACTGTTTGGAGTGAGGAAGTAGAAAATGAAAGAGAAATGCTCTGAGAAAGTTCATCAATGCTGCTAAGGAAATTTGTTATGCTCTTCATGCCGAAGGCTATTGGGCTGATTTTACTGACCCATCATCTGGCTTGGCATTTTTTGGACCATATACAAACAATACTCTTTTTGAAACAGGTGAATGCTATCGACATTTAGGGTTCTCTGTCCATGATCTCGGCTGCTGTAAAGTGATTTGTTGCAGTCTCTGTGGTACCCATGTGGTAGTATGAAGTATCTTCACTAATGCAACACTAGACAGCCATATTATGAAGAAATTAAGTAGAAACTAATGGTGATACTATTTGTACATAATGCTGTCAAAGGCTCAGTTTTTAAAATATACTTATTTGTGGGTTTTATTTAAACTCTTATAAATTTACAAGGTTGGCAACTGATTTATGATTTTTAAATCACAAATGTTCGTTATTTATATTATCACTGAATACATGTTGAGTATACCTACATTGTATAGAATGTGGTCATTAACATGTAGCCAGGTATGAAGATCTCATACTGTTGTTTCTCCCCTTTATTAGAAAAACCTTAGTTTTAATTATTTTTCTCCAAAAATAAATCACACATTTGGTGAGATGATGTGCTTTTTCAATGCAATATTTTTTTAATTTACTTCTTGGAGAGTCCTAATAAACTACAATATTAATGTTGAAAAAAAAATACATTAGAGGAAGCGGATGTGGCTCAAGCAACTGGACTCCCTCCTACCACATGGGAGGTCCCTGGTTCAGTTCCCAGTGCCTCCTAAAGAAGACAGCAAGCTGGCATGACAGGCAGGTATGGCAAGCTGACACAACAGGATGATGCAACAAGAGACACAAGAAGAAAAACAATGAGAGACACAACAAAGCAGGGAATGGAGGTGGCTCAAGCGATTAGGTACCTCCCTCCCACATCGGAGGTCCCAGATTCGGTTTCTGGTGCCTCCTAAAGAAACAAGGTAGGCAAACAGACACAGCAAATGCAAAACAATGAGGGAGTGGGGAAAAATAAATAAATAATCTTTTAAAAATACATTAAAACAGATTTCAAATGGCAGAAGAAATAATCAGTGAATTAGAGGACAGAACAACTGAAATTGAAAAGACAGAACAGACAGAAGTGCCCACATATGTGTCATGGGAGTTCCAGAAGGAGAAGATAAGGGAAAAGGGGCAGAAAGAATATTGGAGGAAATAATGGCCAAAAATTTCCCAACTCTCATGAAAGAAATGAAAATAAATGCACAATAAGCACAGTGTACTACAAACAGGATAAATCGGAATAGACCTACTCTAAGATACATACATATCAGAATGTAAAATGCCAAAGATAAAGAGAGCAGCAAGGGAGTAGATGTGACTCAAGCGGTTGAGCACCACCTTCTACACGGGAGGTCCCAAGTTCGGTTCTTGGTGCTTCCTAAAGAAGACAAAAACAAAAACAACAAGCAGATGACAAAAAAAAAAAAAAAAAAA
>JAQZBX010046045.1:0-20862 GCA_029593785.1 Cabassous unicinctus | reverse complement strand
ACCGCTCAGGCCGGCGTGCCCTCACAAGGAGGCCTCGGGGCGCGAACCCGGGCCTCCCATATGGTAAACGGGGGCTCTATCCACTGAGCCACACCCGCTTCCCATCCAACTAACTCTTCTGCCTTGTTGTTTTCTCTATGAGTGGGCAGGGACTCAATGTCCTACTGACATGGCCCAATGAAAGCCCTAATTATAATTTAATCAAATAAAAGTGAAGATAAAACCTCTGAAGATAATACAATCTAATATGCCCAGAGGAACAGACCAGTTTACAAACACAATCCAATACCTATTTTTGGAATTCATAAACAATACGAAACTGCCACACTGCTCATCTGCAATGACGATTCATGAATAGAGCACTCTATGCTGCGGAGGCCAGTGCCCGTACCTCACGGACAGTGCAAGCCACCTTAGGAGCTATTCCTTGGCTGGAGTTGGAAGCTACAACTCCCCAAAACAGGGGAGGAAGAGACGGTCAGGCACAGACTTTAGTTACTGAGTAGTAAATTTGGCCGGCCAAAGTCCAACCCTAAGAATAGCTAAAGTTTAAACCTGTCCAAGTCAGAAAGGGACCGGTAGTCTCCATTTTAACCCCACCCCTGGCGTGAGGGAAAGCAGGGCTGATTGAAAATCACAGTGACAGTAGGAACCCGTTTCTTACCACCAGATTGGATTGCAGCCCTAACCAAGGCTCCAGCACCACCTCTGGCTGAGAGGAAGCTGGGAAAAACCTGAATCAGCTCCTCCAAACAACTGTAATTGCTTCTGGCCTGCATGGACTAGACTGTTGGGAATCTGGGGCTCCATCCCTGTCTTCTGATAAAACAGGAGGGAGGGGGGCTGATGTGGCTCAAATGGTTGGGTGTCCGTCTCCCATATGGAGGGACCTAGGTTCAATCCCTGGGACCTCCTGGTAAAAATAAAAAATAAAAATATAAAAAAAGAAAAATATAGAAGACACACAGGCTGCCAGGTTCCATGAGCAGGTACACCGTCAGGCCCCGCCGAGCCACGCAGTAAGATGATGATGTAACAGAAGAGTGACACAAGGGAGAGCCAAGAGGAGATATGCCGAAAAACCAGGAACCAAGGTGGTGCAGGTGGTAGGATGCCTTTCTCCCACATCAGAGTTTCCCAGGATCGAATCCCAGTGAAGATAGGAGGAGAAGGATGAGAAGGGAGGGCAGGAAACAGACACAGAATTGCCCAGCAAATAGACACAAAAACAGCAAAAATGGGGGTGGGGAGGGGGAGTTAAAAATGGATAAAAGTAAATAAATAAATATAAAAAAAAAACCACACACACAAAAAAACAAACAAAAAAACAGGAGGGAGGTGGTGTTTCCCGAGCCTCTCCAGGCAACTGAAGGCGATTTTGGCCTACACAGACTGGATTTGCTTGGACACCTGTGGCTCTATCCCAACCCCCAACAGGAAGGGAGGGGCGCATGTTTCCTCAACTACTCTAGGCAACGGTAACTGCTTTCACCAATGCATGGATTTGACTACTGCACAGATCTGTGACTCCATCCCTGCCCCTACAGGGAGGGAGGAGGGGTAGTGATCCCTGAACCTCTCCAGGCAACTGCAGTTGCTTCTGGCCCACAAGGACTAGATAACTGGGAACAGCAGGGCCTCCATCCCCACCCCTGACACGACAGGAGGAGGGACAGTGCTCCATCACCCTCTCCAGGCAACCGCAGTCACTTCTGGCATGCACGAACTAGATTACTGGGCACTGCTGAGGCTCCACACCTGCCCCTGGTAGGAGAGAAGGGGGACTGAAGCTTTGTTAGTCTACCTGGGCAGCTGCAGTCAGTTTTGACCCACATGGCTTATTTTGCTGCCCTCATCTATGGCTCCATATCTGCCCCAGGCAGAGGAAAAAGGGGCACAGAGCTTCATCAGTCTCTCTGGGTAACTGCAGACAGTCTTGGCCTGCATGGCTTGGATTACTACACACTGTGGCAGCTCACTCCCTACCTCTGGCAGGGCAGTAAGATAGGAGAAGCTTCATCAGTTCTGGGGGCAAAACGGGCAGCTTCAGCCTTAATGGCTTACAGTACCAACTGCATTCTCCACTCCTACTACGCAACCAACAAGGAAGAAAGGGCAAGAAACTGATGAAAAAGAGCTGAAAAAATTCAGATTATATTTATATTTATTATCATATAATAATAAAAGGGCTAAGAAATAATAACCATAAATATTTATGCACCTTACCAGGATGCCCAAAATTACACGAGGCAAACACTGGCAAAACTGAAAGGAGAAAGAGAGATCTCTACAATAATACTTGGAGATACACCACTCTCATCACTGGATTAATAAAAAAACAGACTTAACAAATATGATAAATATACTAAACCTAATAGACATATATAGAACATTGCACCCCTAAAACACCAGAATATACATTATTCTCAAGTGTTAATGGTCCTTTCTCCAGGATAGACCATATGTTGGGTAACAAAGCATATCTCAATAAATTTAAGAAGAACAATTTCATTAATGAACTTGTACTAAAATTTTTTGTGATGATGAATGCACAACATTTTGATTACACTAAAAGCCATTGATTAAATACTTTGGATACACTGTATGGTATGTGATTATATCTCGATAAAACAGCTTTAAAAAATAAATTTAAGAAGATCCAAATTTTACAAAGCACTTTCTCTGATCATAATGGAATAAAGCTGGAAATCAACAACAGGCAGAAAAGGAAAATACACAAATATATGGAGATTAAATAATCAATTGGTCAAAGAAGAGATGCAGGACAAAACAAGAAATATTTTGAGATGAATGAAAACTAGGACACAACATATCAGAACCCATGGGATGCAGTGGAGGCAGTGCTGAGAGGTAAATTTATAGCCTCAATGCTCACATTAAAAACTAATCCCAAACTAAGTCAAAGGAAAGAAATACTAAAGAGTGGAGCAGAAATAAATGAAATTGAGAACAACAAAATAAAACAATAGAATCAACAAATTCTATTGGTTGTTGAGAAGAGCAACAAAATTGACAAACCCATAGCTAGAATGACAAAGAAAAAGAGAGAAGACGCAAATAAATAAAATCAGATATGAGAGGGGGGACATTATCACTGACCCCAAAGAAATAAGAGAATCATAAGAGGATACTATGAACGACTATATGCCAAAAAACTAGACAATGTAGACAAGATGGACAAATTCCTAGAAACACACGAACCACCTACACTGACCCTAGAAGAAACAGAAAAGCTCAACAAACCAATCACAAGTGAAGAGATTGAAACAGTAATCAAAAACTTCGCAAAGATGAAAAGCCTAGGACCAGATGGCTTCACAAGTGAATTCTACTAACCTGGAGGACATTATGTTGAGCGAAGCAAGCCAGACACAAAAGGACAAATACTGTATGAATGCATTACTATGAACCAAATACATTGTGCAACATATTGTTTGATTCAAAAAAAAATTTATATGTATCCATTACAACATTTAATTGAGAAATGTATATATTCACTCATCTGTGTTTACTTTTTAATTGTTTATATTTTCAATTATTAAATGTACAAAGTAAAGTAAAAACAAAAACAAAAACAAAAAACTTCCCAAAGATGAAAAGCCTAGGAGTAGATGGCTTCACAAGTGAATTCTACTAATCATTCAAAGATGATCTAATCTTGCTCAAGCTCTTCCAAAAATTGACCAGGAAAGAACATGACCAAACTTTCTATGAAGCCAACACAACACCACTCTAATAGCAAAACCAGATAAAAATCCTACTAAAAAAACAAAATCACAGACCTATATCCCTAATGAATATATATGCAAAAATCCTCAAAAAAAAAAAAAAAACACCTGCAAATCAAACCCAAAGAACATTAAAAGAATTATATACCACAATCAAGTGGGTTTTACCCCAGGTATGCAAGGGTGATTCAACATAAGAAAATTAATTAGTGTAATAAACCACACTGATAAATTGAAAAGGAAAAAAATCATATGATCCTCTCGATTGATGCAGAAAAGGTATTTGACAAAATACTGCACCCTTTCTTAATAAAATCACTCCAAAAGGTAGGAATAGAAGGAAGCTTTCTCAATATGGTAAAGTGCATATATGTAAAATGTACAACTAGCATTGTACTCAATGGTGAAAGACTGAAAGCCTTCCCGTGAGACCAGGAACAATGTTCCTGTTACTCGATATTGTCTCAAATAGGAAAGGAAAAACTAAAACTTGCACTCGCTGATGATATGATCCTACAGCTAGAAAATCCTGAAAAAAAAAATCACAACAAAGCTACTAGAACTAATAGACGAGTTCAGCAAAGTGGTGGGATACAAGATTAACATGCAAAAATCAATAGCATTTCTATACACTACTGACGTGCAATCTGAGGAGGAAATCAGAAAAAAATTCCATTTATAACAGTGATTAAAAGAATCAAATATTTAGGAATAAACTTAACCAAGGACATAAAGGACCTGTATTCAGAAAACTACAAAACATTGCTAAAAGAAACTGTGAAGACTTAAACAAATGGAAGGACATTCTATGTTCATGGACTGGAAGACTAAATATTATTAAGATGTCAATTCTACCCAAACTCATTTACAGATTCAATGCAATCCCAATAAAATCCCAACAGCATTTTTAGCAGAAATGGAAGTCAATTATCAAATTTATTTGGAAGGATAAGGGGCCCCAAATAGCCAAAAAGAAGAACGAAGTTGGACGACTTTCAATTCCTGACTTTAAAGCATATTACTCAGCTACAGTGGTAAAGACAGCATGGTACTAGCATAAAGACAGACACATTGACCAATGAACCAAATCGTGACCCTCGCATCTATAGTCAAGTGATTTTTGACAAGGCGTTTAAGCCCTCCCAGCTGTGGCAGAACAGTCTGTTCAACAAACAGTGCTGGGAGAACTGGATATCCATATCCAAAAGAAAGAAAGAGGACTCTTATCTCACACCTTATACAACAATTAACTCAAAATGGATCAAGGACCTAAATATAACAGCAACAACCATAATACTCCTAGAAGAAAATATAAGAAAACAACTTAAAATCTTGTGGTAGGTGGTAGTTTCTTAAACCTTATACCCAAAACAGGAGCAATAAAAGGAAAAATAGAAAAAATGGAACCTCCTCAAAATTAAACACTTTTGTACCTCAAAGAACTCTGTCGAAAGGGTAAAAAGGCAGCCAACTCAATGGGAGAAAATATTTGGAAATCATGTATCTGATGGGTTTAATATCCATGATATATATAGAGACCATACAACTCAATAATAATAAGACAAAGTGCCCCATTAAAAAATGGGCAAAAGACAATTGTCCAAAGAAGAAATACAAATGGTGAAAGAAAAAAAAAAAAACCACATGAAAAAATGTTCAATATCACTAGCTATTAGGCAAATACAAATCAAAACTATAATGAGTTACTATCTCATACCTCACAGAATGGCCATTATTTAAAAACAAAAAACAAAAAAACAAAAAAAAACAATAAATGCTAGAGAGGATGTGGAGAAAAAGGAACACTTCTTCACTGTTGGTGGAAATGTAGAATGATGCAGCTTCTCCGGAAGATAGTTTGAAGGTTCCTCAGTGAAATAATCTACCAAAGGAGTGCTGATGCGAAGTACCAGAAATCTGCTGGCTTTTATAAAGGCTATTTACTTGGGGGTAAAAGCTTACAGTCCCAAGGCCATGGAAAGTCCAAGTCAAGGTACCGTTAAGAGGTACTTTTTCACCAAAGTCAGCTGCCATGTATTGAAGCAACATGGCGAGCCATCTCTGCCTGCTTTCCGCCTTTCCCTCGGAGTTTCCTATATCAGTCTTGGCTCTCTTCCCCAGGTCAGCTTAAGCTATAAGGCAAATAGTCCATCTCTCTCTGAGGCTTTAGCTGTTTGAGACTTCTCCTTTTTGTCACATGGCAGGATCAAAACGACCAAGTTCTCTCCTCTGCGTGTCTTCTAAAGTGAGTGTCCATTTACATCAGCCCACGAAGGGGGCGGGGACTCAACCGGAGTCACGCCTTACTGATGTGGTGGAATCAGAAGCCCTAAATTGACTTTATCAAGTAAACTTAATCAGAGGCTCATCACTGAATTTAATACAATCAAAGGGTATCACACCCAGAGGAATAGATTAGTAGTTTACAAACGTAATCTTTCTCTTTTTGGGATTCACAAAAATAATCTCAAACTGTCACACTCAGGAAGCTAAATACAGAACTGCCATATGATCTGACAATCCCTCTACTAGGAATATAGCAATAGAACTGAAAACAGTGACGTGAACAAACATATGAACCTAGATACTCATTCAAAAGAGTACATCTTATCTATGGGTCCACAGATCTAAATAATCGAACATATAAATAAATATATAGGGGAGAAGGGATGGCTCTTCCTTATAAGAATTCCAATTAATAAAGTTAAAAGAAATGAAAAAAAAAATATATAGAAAATCACTTATACAAATACCCAGTAATAATTGTTGCTGGCAAGATCCACTGATGGCTGTTAAAATTACTGGGTGAAAGTTTGAGGAGAAACAGCATATTTGCATAGTCTCAAAGTATCTCTCCCCTGATCTTTATTTAAATTACAAAGGAAAAATAGCAATTTACAATGGACAAAACCAGCAGACACTAACATAACCAAGTGATCATGGTAATATCACCAGCAATAAAGACATATCAACATAATGAAACCTTTGTTATGATGCACTGAAAATGACACAATATCACTTCTGTGGAAGTCTTCCAAAAATGGATAGTGTTAATCCAGTCATAAGAAAACATCAGACAATCCAAAGTGAGACAGCCATCCTACAAAATAACTGACGAGTACTCTTCAAAATTATCAAGGAAACTAAAGAGATAGGACGACTAACAGCAATGTGAGATTCTGGACTGGATCCTGGGACAGGAAAAGGGCATTAGTGAAGAAACTGGTGAAATGTGAATGAGATCCATACTTTAAAGAGTATTATACCAATGATAATTTTTCAGTTTTGTTAAATGTAGCATGATTATTAAGATGTTAACATTAGGGGAAGCTGGGTGAAGGGTAAACAGGAACTCCGTACTATTTTTTTTTGCAACATTTCTATAAGTCTAAAATCATTTCAAAATAAAAGTAATAAAAAGACTATTCTTATCTACTTAATGAATGTTGTTGAATAAACTTTAAAAATTATTTGTAACAAGCTGGCTGATTGGCATCTAAAATCATATGAATGGGTCAAATCACCTCTCTGAGATGCATTTGTAAAAGAGGAATCATAATACCTATTGTGCAGTTCTTTTTTCAGTATTAGAAAGTGTTCTTTCTGACACAGCAAGGAAATAGCAAAGCTTTGGCACCAAAGATACCATCCAGTACCAATTCTGCCATTTGTTGGCTCTGTGTCCTTGAGTAAATTATGTAATCTCTCCACATCTCAGTTTCTGCCACTGTACAAAATGAGGGTAGAGTCTAATTTAGCTTATACGGATCCTGGATAAGTAGCTATGATAAAATTAAATAAGGGATGTAAATATTCAGGGTATAATGGAATGAATGTTGAAGAGAGTAGACACTATCACTACATTTGATAAACTTGGTGATTATTACTGTGCATTGCAAAGTATAATTGACATTCGTAACAACTGCAAGTTATTAAGAAAAGAAACTAAGTTTGGAATATTCTCTTTAGATAGGGATATGTTCAATACATGTAAAAAAGATTTTCAACCAAAGAAGTTAACAACAAAAAAATGTGGCTGCTTTAAAACACAATCTCTTAGCTATCTGGAAAACCTAGCTGTTTGAAATCATTCAATTTTGGATAATAAGAGCCTCCGGGGGGCAGCCTGCCTGAAAGGTTTAAGTGTGGAGACTTCCAATCAGGGTCATCTGTTTGAGGTGTGAAGCTGTGAATCTTCTCAGGTAAAACATGGCTAGAAGGTACGGAGTAAGTGGAAAAGGAAGATGAGTGCTGAAAAGAGAAAAAAGAATGCCCCAAAGGAGCCCAACAGACTTAAAAGTATTCTCAAAGTAGATAATGATATTTTAATGAAAGATGTTCAAGAGATCACTAGTGTTGATACACACAAATTGCCAAGAGAAAATGCAATGTGTGGTGAAAGATGAAAAAGATGACATGAAAATGGAGACTGATATTAAGAGAAACAAAGAGTCTTCTAGACCAGCATGGACATAACCCAGTATGGATGGACCAGAGGCAAAGAAAAGGACTGAAGGCAAAGTGAGAGAGGGTAAAAGCAAAGCAAAAGCAGCGAAGGCAGCAAAGGGTTTGTCCTGATAGACCCAAAGAAACTTGAAAAATGACACATTGGACAGATGTTTGATTAGAATACATACATTGATTTCACTTTCCATATTGTTTTCCTATTTGTTTCTATATTTCAACTTGGCCCTTTTCTTCAATTTGAACCCAACAGTCTCCTTAGTTTATATTGGGAACTTAAACTATTTTCTTCGATGAAAAAAATAAAGCCTTCGGTGCTATTTAAACATGAAAAGGTGTGAGGCAAACAAGACACACACACACAGACTGTTAGGCAATAGGATGGTGAAATATTTTCCATAAATGTTATTTGCCCTTATTTCATTTTTGTATTAATATAGTATTATTATATCAAGAATTATTTCAATGCAAATATAAATCTCTACTCACTTTGGTTTTCCTAGATCTGTTATTATCACCATTATATCAGGTATGGTCTCTTTTTTAATTCAGTGGTACCCTAATGCATTCTAAATTTCAGAATCAAACTATTTAAGTGAAAAGACAACATAATACAATATTATACATTGTAACATATAATTGTAATCACCTGACTGTACATCCATTCTCTGGTGACTTCAGGTCAACTAAAGAAATTCTCGAATTAGTTACAAAAAATGTTTCCTTACATATTTCTATTAAAAATAAGAATATTCTAAAGGCAGAATCTTATATCTGTTTGTACCTTTCATGCAACACCTCAAATTCCGAAACAGGTGTAAAAATAAAACTGCATACTTACCAACACCTTGGGGTCGATTTAACCTTACAGAATTCATTTCAATTTTTTGGACATGAGGTGGGTATTCTTTCCTAGAAATGAAATTGATACAGTTAAATTTAAAAGAAAATATTTTTCAAAATAAAGTTGAGGGCATACTTACAATACTAATTGAAAGTAAATCATAGTCTCTTAGCCATATAAAATACTATAAAATTATAAAACTGCAGTACACAAATATACCAAAGCTTAATATAAGATATATAACTTATATATAACTTATATAACTTTTCCCTAAGGGAAGTTATTATATTTTATTTAGAATGTCAATCTAGCAGAGCCAGCAGCCAGCAGGTTGTTCAATAAATATTTAATAAATGAATCCAAATTATTGTTCTATCAATGAAGTCACCTTCGAAAGCTATATATTTATTAACAAAACGCACAAACCTTTAGAATTTTTCTTTTGGAACTGCCTTCATAATCAGTTTACAAAAGTCTCTAAAAAGTCATACTTCATAGTCACACATATTTTTTATTAAAAATTATCCAGCTTAATAATACCCAGTTTGGCCAATTATGCTGTAAATGTTTAGTTGTTTAAAAAAAAGTCAATGAATAACAGAATAAGTGTTGAATAGGTGTTGGCCTTGAGGATAATTCCAAAATTAGTCCAAAAAACATTATATACAAAACAGCATCACAGAACAAGTATTTCAGTCATGTAATATATAACTACATAATGGCAGGGGACATTAGTATACTTGTTTAAAAATATTAAATTACTTTTTTGTCAAGACTTCATATAAAATAGGAGTTCTGGGAACTTAAATAATCCTTAGTAACTAAGGGTCCTAAATAAGTCCAATTTGTATAAAAACAAAAACGTATAGTTAAGTGTGGGATAAAAGCTTTAGAAAGAATTGCAAAACAGACCAGGAAGCTACAATAGTCAGATTCTTCCCTATCTCAAGTAAAAGCTTTTAAAATAATCCCATTTTATTGACCAAGGCTTTTGGGAAAAGGAAAAAAAAGAAGCCTATTTTATAATTTGGAAATCTAATCTATTCATGCTAGTGATCATTACCTATTCACCAAAGTAATATAAGGGTTAATTAATCATAATCCTAAAGGAATTTCCTTGTATGAATTTCATAATCTTACATTGTGAAATTTAAGCAGTAAAAACAGAGAATGAAATGTAAAAATGACCCAAGAAGAAAATACTGAGAAGTAGTGATAGTTGTGTGCTTATAATAGCAGTTAGCAATTATTTAGTGCCATGTGCCAGGTACTATTCCAGATTCTTTGTATCAATTCATTTAATTCTCATAATACCTTATGAAGCATGCACTATTTATTAGCATTTTAGAGATGAGGAAATTGAGGGACAAAAAGGTAAATTAACTTTTCCATGGACACAATTTTTAATTGGTAAGGTCAGCATTTGCATCCTAACAAAGGGGAACAATACTGACGATTAGTGATGACTTCATCATTACTGAGCAACCAATAGTGGATACAATTAGTCAATATCCATCCACTCTGCCACAATTAAAAAATATGTGGATATGAGTTGTGAAGATGAGAATTTGTCTTAGATGCAGTAGAGGTAATTGTGATATAAAAAAGAAAGTTTTCCACTCCTAATAACACTTTATTAGTTTTAAAATAAAATGTATGTTTTTATATTTCCAAATAGGGTATAAAATATTCTTATCTTTAAGTCAAATAATTTATTTTATTATATTTTTAAATAACTCTATCCTTTAAGAAAAAGTTTGGTCAAAACCAAAAAAAAAAAAAGAATAGACACCAATTTTTAAAATACAACACAGAGGTAATAAAGAATGTGAAAAAATATATGATGATACTATTATGGTAAACTCCAATAACTCTGAGGGTCTCATATTTTTAAAATAGTATTTGACAAAAACAGTAGATATTTTTAAATGATGCTAATGATTATCAACAAAGGAAAATGATCATTGACAGTTACAGGGTGACCACAAAATCTAGAAATACAGGTTTATGTCTTTTTACAGTTTGAGTCTGCTTGATTACTTCCTCTGGGGTATGCTAAATGCACATTATTTATTCAGTAAAAATAAGTGACATAAACCATCTGAGACAATCATAGATGAATATGCAGGAATTGATGAAAAAGCTGCATTAATGCACTCTGTTCTTTGCAATTTTACTCAGTACTCTGAACCATGCATTACTAATAAGGTACAAAACATTGAATATATGTATTATCTATGACCTTATCATGTATTATAATGTAATGCTAAAAAACTTATGTATATTTGCCTATATTTCCAGACTTTATGGTTATACCATATTAATATTTCCTACATATTTCCTTATAGAAACAGGACAATTGTTTTGTCTTTACAACTTATTATAATGAATAAAACGCAGATATAAAAGCATACCTAAAAAGAATGTCAGGATAAAAGTATTAGTTTGATAAGAGAATTAAAAGAAAAATTATCTTTTCTTTAAAAATTTGTTTTTAAAAAAATTAGGTTATCTAAAATAAATTTTTACATTAATTTCTGGGCTTGAGGATTTCATCACTATACAAGTAGTAAAATTTCAAACTTCAAACAGGCATGAAGTTCAAACTTAAGATTTATTTTTAGTGGATATTTCTTTTCCACCTCAAACCAAGCAGGCAGAGAAGCTTCCTTGTCATCTGTCATCTTCCCATGCAGGTAGGTGAATTTTCTGAGGGTTGGTGTTTTATGTGTAAGTTTTAGAAAAAGTCCTATAGCCTGGCCTCAAGTAGGGCTCCTGGGACTGACACCCTCCCACTGACTCAGACATAGCCTACAGCTATCAGTACTGCATTGCTCATGTGCTCACCTACTGTTGAAGTTTCTTATTTCTGGTAACTGGTGCCTTTTCTTCCTTCCATCCTTTTCTTCTTTTTTTTTTTTAACTCACCATACATTTAAAAGAACTTTTGTTTCCTCTTACACAGCATTTAAAAGTGTTTGTAAAGAGATTAATTTTAGGTTCTTATTTACGTATCACTGGAATTAGATTCATACCAATCGCCTATTTTCTATATTTATGCTTACTGAATTAAAAGTATCTTAAAGTGAAATATTAAATATTTTGCAAAAATTAAGTAGAAAAGAAGCAATGGCTATTTTTGTTGTTTTATGCTATTTTTATGAACTTTATTTGCAACATTTAATATTTAAAGGACTTTTAACTTTTAATAAAGATATTCTAAAATTAACAATCTTTTATACTCTTTATTATTATTGTTTTTTTAAAGATTTATTTATTTTATTTATTTATCCCCCCCTTGCTGCTTGTGCTGCTGTGTCCATTCGCTGCATGTCTTCTCTGTGTCTGCTTATCTCCCCCTTGCTGTGAGGTCTTGCCGCATCAGCCCACGGCGCCGCGCAAGCCGCCCTCTGCCCTCACAAGGAGGCGCTGGGAAGCGAACCCGGGCCTCCCATATGGTAAACGGGGGCTCTATCCACTGAGCCACACCCGCTTCCCTTTTATACTCTTTAAATATCAACTGTACTATATTTTAAAATAGGAATGATCCTAATAATATATCAGGGTAGCAACTTACAACTAAAACAAAATTCATCTGTTAATTATTGGTGAACAAATGTTATTGCACAATATTTATGAATAACTAAAAAGGGTACCAATATAAAATTGTAAAGTTTAAAAACATGTAATTAGTAACCTAACTCTACGAAATACTTTTCCCCAGCAATATATCTGACCAGTGGATATCATTAAATCTAAATCTTTAAACTAGCTATACTGATAGTTCTATTTCAGTGCAGGTAACACTCAATACTTCAAATATAAAAAACTATAAACAACTTACTTCTTTGCTTATTTGGTAGCTTTTAAGCCATTAATGTTCTGGAAAACACAAGCAAGGTAACAAGCATCTTCTGTTTTATGTAATCAAATTAACAAAGCTGGCTATTTTACTAATAGGATTGTTTTGTGGGATAAATAAACAAAATGGGATAGTAATAATATCCCAGTCAACAAAAATAGGATAGGGATAACAAGAAAGTAACCTGATTAAAACCTTTCAAAAGTGCTGTCAACACGGGGAGTAGGTGTAGCTCAGTGGTTGAGGGCCTGCTTCACATATATGAGGTCCTGGGTTCAATCCCCGGCACCTCCTTAAAAAAAAAAAAAAAGTACATCAATGTGTCACTACACTTTGAAAGATGACTAATAGAAACCCTGAAATTCTTAAAGGTAAAAAATAATTCATCTTTCTTTCCAAAACACTCGGATTAATAATGCTTCCAACTTTTAGAACAAGCAGAGAAATATGAATTAATTCTAAAAGGAAAAACCTTGAAACTAACGTTAGACAGTTTCACATGTGTTATGGTGTAACTATTGTTCTCGAGCATTGGAATAGCAAGTCACCAAACTTTACCACAATACTTAGTTGTGATTTGTTTTTTACCATGAACATTTATCACTTTTATTATCAGAAAAAAACTATAAAAATATACAAAATGCCTTAAGTAAAAGAATGGTAAAATTCCAAGAAAACTGATAATACTAAACTCACAGTGTCCTGGGCTTATTTTATTGAAAAATTTCTAGCCGAAAATGAATTAGATTGCCAGTTATCTAATTTCTCATCACATTTTTTTAGCTATCTTTTCTCACCAGCACCATAGAAAATACCACATTACTATTTCTAGAATTTCTTCTACCTGATTTATCTGATAGGACTCTTCCATTTTTTACAAAATAAAAAACTCCTAGACTCCATTTTAAAAAATATATTGGTTAGGCTCCTGAAGATCGAACTATACTCCAGGGGGCATCATTCGCATGGTAGTCTCTGTGACTTGTGCCCTTACAAACTGTGATATGCCCCCTATGAAGGCCCTTCATTACAGCTCTGCTGTTATCTACCACAACTCCCAACTGAATTGCTTATTTTGACATTTAAGAGATTTTCACTATCAAGCTTCAATGTATTCCTTTAAATAAATAAGTTGCTTGATGTCTATTTATGTCAGACACGATATTAGAACTTTTTGTATTCTTTGCCTTATATGAATGCCAAAGCCACTTTGCTAAGACCAGAAATGATGTAGCTCACTAGAGATAATAGTTTTACCATGTACCAGATTCAAGATTGGAGCCCAGATCCTGACTCCAAGGACACCCCGTTCAAGTTCTCCTTATTCAAATGTTAGTTCAATCAGATCTATCCTAATATCTGCCTAGTCTTATTATATAAGAATCCTAATAATTATTCTTCAGGGAAAACCTTATTGTCCTTTGTACTTATAAGAGGCTTAGTTCTCAAAAACCTTAACATTAAAATATATATAGAAATCATAAACTAGGATTAAAGTGACAAATTTTGGAACTATTCTAGCAATCCTGAAATAAACCCCACTTTTCATACAATGCTGGATTCCATTTTGGAAATTTTACAAGCTGCATAAAATGAATTGGAGAGCTTTTGTCAGTCCAGAATTGTTTAATTATCATCAAAAATGCTCTGCTCTTTAAAGGTTAAATTTGCCTTGGCTGTGAAAGCCTTTTTTTTTTTTTTAAGTAAATATTATTTTAGAATAATTTTAGATTAGCAGACAACTTGCAAAAATTAACTGAGATTCCTTATATCCTCTACCTGGTTTCTCCTACTATTAACACCTTACATTACCATGATACATATAGTAAAACTAAGAGACCAACATTACTGTTAACTAAACTCCAGACTTCATTTGGGTTTCACTGGTTATTCCATTAATGTCCATTTTTTTGTTCCAGGGCCCACTACAATTAGTCTTCACAGTCTCTTCTGGTCTGTGTTTCTTAGTCTTTACTTGACACTTTTAAGGAGAACTGGTCAGGAATTTTATAGAACAGCCCTCTATCTGGGTCAGTGGGATGTTTTTCTCATGATTAGACAGAGGTTGTTTGGGGGGATAATGGTATAGAGAATATTACATTGTATCAGGGTGTAGCAGTTTGGCACTATTTATGAATTCCAAAAATAGATATTGGATTATGTTTGTGAACTGGTCTTTTCCTTAGGGCATATCAGATTACATTGGATACAGAGATTTTGCTTTTACTTGATTAAATAATGATTAAGGCTTTGATTGGGCCATATCAGTAGGATGTTGAGTCCCTGCCCCTTGGTGGGCAGGGACTCACAGAGAAACTGCACTGCAGAGAAGGGAGGTTGGAGTTTTTGAGCTGGAGCCCTGGGGAAGCAAGCACACTGGGGAGCTTGGTCCTGAGGAAGGAGAGAAGGCTCTGGGAAAACAGACAAGCTATTTGCCTGACAGTTCACAGCTGGCCTTGTGGAGAGAACAAAGCAGCTGAGCCGGGAGAGAATCTAGCCCTGGGGAGAGAGGCAAAGCCTAGAAAGCCTGACCATGTAGCCTTAAGAGGTAGAGGAAGGCTGAACATCAGCAGCCATCTTGCTCCAACACATGGCAACAGACTTTGGTGAGGGAAGTAACTTTCGCTTTATGGCCTGGTAACTGTAAGCTTCTACCCTAAAATAAATACCCTTTATAAAAGCCAACGGATTTCTGGTATTTTGCATCAGCACCCCTTTGGCTTACTAATACACAGGGGTATATAACATTTCTTATCACTAGTGATGTTAACCTTGATCACATGATTAAGGTAATTTGCCAGGCTTCTCTACTCTGGAATTAGTGATTTTCCCTTTCCATACTCTATTCTTTGGAAGTAAATCTGTAAGTCCAGCCCATGCTCAAAGGAGTAGGGATAACTAAGCTTCACTTTCCGAAGAATGAAGTTATCTACCCATATTATTATGAATTTTTCTGTAAGAGTTATTCCTTCTCCTCCAATTTATTTTATGTACCTTGTAAAACTGTATAAAATGGATCCAGAATTATATAAAAAACAGAGTTTATTTCAAGTTCAATAAATAACTGATTTATTTAGTCACTTGCTTTATCACTATGCACTTAAGGATATTTATTTTATACATTGGGTTATAATCCAATTGTTCCAGTTTTGAACTCTGGGAGATCTTTCAGGTTGGCTTCCATGCCCCTTTTACATGATGCCACCATTTTGGATTTTTAAAAAGTAGCTGGCTTGCTTTCTGGCATTACAAGATGCATCATGCTCATCTGCTCCAGACCTAGAATCAGCCATTTCTCCAAGGAGTCAATTCTCCAAATTCCTTTTATTGGAGACTGATATTTAGAAACCAGGATCTGGATACTGTTTTTTTTTGCTTTGTTTTGATGATAACTCTTTTTAATAATTTTTCCATTGCTCTAACTGATCTCAAGAGATATAAACTACAAAATATACCAAATGTATTCATTTAATAGTTCAAATCCATCATTCCAAATGTATTTTTTAGACAAATCAGTCTAATTTAAAAAGAGGTATTAAAATCTTCCACAACTGTATTCTAACCAAGAACTCCTTGCATTTTCAATATTTTAAGGAGCTTTATACACTGAACTGCTAAACTCTTATAAACTAAGCCCATTACAAAATGTTCTTGTTATCCTGTTTAGTGCTTCTAACCCTTAATTCCAACTCCCTATTATTAAAATTCCGCCCATGCTTTCTTTTTGTTTGCATTTTTCTGTGGCTCCCTACATCCCTTCCAAATTATCTTGCCTGATTTTTGTAACCAGTGCAGTATAAGCTGGGTTTAATGCAACCTGACAGTTTGTCTTTTATCAGATAAAGTTAATCTGATCACAATTATTAACAGCTGACAGAATTAATTTTCCCTTTAATCTTATTTTATTAGCTGTTTTTATATTTTTATGTTTATTATTTCAGTTTCCTCTTTTCCCTAGTTTTACTGGTTTGCACAATATATATATTTTTTGCCTAGCCTAACATGTGAAGTTATCTTCCCTCTCTCAAACTTTACTATCAATTGCATATTTGTTGTGTTAACTTATTGCCAAGATTCCAACCATGCCTGCAAATAAGATGTTCTATTTATAACCCTAGCGGGATAAAACCTGCAAGATACCTTTACTTCCCCATACAACCCCTCCCAGGACCTCTAACCCACTTGAAGAGACTTTAAGATTGCTTTTACTTCTAGCCTTTCTACCTCCCAACTCCTAGATTTTGCTGAGACAGTTTTGAATATTTAGTGATTATTGACCTTCCCTCTTATCGTGTCTATTTAGAAAGTGGAACAGGTTTACCTTTAACTGAATGCCACTGACTTAAGTTTTTAATTGTGACAAATTATAAATTCTATACAAAGCATTGTTTTAAAATATGTCAAAGATTATCAGGTAAAAACAATTCCCTGCCTAAAATGCCTGAAAGCTTCCACTGCACTAACATAAAATGCCCTCTCTCCAGATCATCTTACAAAGCCTTTCAGGATCTAGGATCTAAATGACCTCTCCAAATCCATCTCATAACATTCTCCCCTATGTCCTCCATGCTTCAGCTACAGTGGCTCTTGTTTCTGTTTTCTGAACATGCCAAACTCATTCTTGCATTATTAACTCAGACCACCTCCTCCATATCTGGAAACACCATCTCTATGATGTTATCATGTCTGGCTGCTCACATATCCTTGGTTAAATGTTAACTTTATAGGAAGAGTTTCTCTGAACATGCAATCTAAAGAAAACATTTTCACTATCACATCATCCAAGTATACATCTCTACGTAAAACGGATTATTTCATGTTTTACTTGTTTATTATGGATCTTTGCCCCATTAGATTGTAACCTACAAGAGAACAGGGATCTTGTCTGTCTTGTTCATCGCTGGATCCTTAGGCCTAGAACATACTAGGCACTCGATAAACATTTGGAATAAAAAGTGTGTATCTAAAGAGCAATATGTAATTAGAAATGCATTTATCAGGTCAAACAACTGTATAAACACTGCTGTACCAAGGAAGCAATGTCAAAACTGACCACCATGCAGAGTCATCATATAGTAATTCAAAATATTATTTTGTACCCTGACATAACTAATGTCCTAATTCAGGCATTATTTACTAGACTTACTACCTAGACTTTTCACTGTATTTCCATGCTCAATCACTACTTTCTTTACAGTGTGTTTTATTTTCTGGCAAGATATGTCATTTTTTCTCTTCCCCCAATTATTCTTTTTAAAAAATTAAGTCTGGTGCTCTTCTCAAATATTTATTCTTTTAAATGAACTTAGAATCATGGTCAAATTTCTTAGAATGGCATGAAAGTCATTGAGATTTTGACTAAAATTACATTAAACTCACTGCATTTCAAGGATCACTAGCATCAAACAGCATGAAATCTTACCAACCAGGAACAAAATATATACCTCAGATTCATTTCTTTAGATACATTTATAAAAGCTTTACACATTATTAATTTTATTATTAGATATTTAATTTTAGTTGCCACTGTGAATGAGATTTTGGTCTTTTCAATATATGCTCCAAGTGATTAGAACTGAAATTAAGGAAACAATTATTAATACTATTAATTTTGCAGCTTACCACCAACTCTTATTATTTCTAACATTTCAGTTGACTCTTAAAATTTCAAGGAAGATAGTACCATCTGAATATAATTTATTTTTCAGATACCTTAAGACAGCAATTTATAATGCTTTTAAAAATTGGTACCGCCTCTCTGCAAAACAACTTACAAGTATTTATCAAGAGCATTAAAAACATTTGTAACCTAACCCAAAGAATCCCCTTCCAGAGATTTATCCTACGAGAAACAGTTAGAAATATATATACAAAGTTGTTTGTCAAAGTGTTATATAAATTGAAAACACCAGAAATAGGCTAATGGGATAAATTATGGTGTATCTGCAGGACAAGCTATTATGCAGCCAATAAAAATTTTTTAGAAGGCAGCATAACAACATGGAAAAATGCACTTGACATATTGACATACTGTTAGGTCAATATTCAGAAATACACAGCTATATTTTCATATGACTTTACCTGTGTTAAATATATTAAAAAAAAAAAAAAAAAAAAGGAAAGAAACGTATCAAAATTCAAACAATGTAACTTTCTATTCTGAGAGCATTTAATTATAAAATCTCTATACTTAGCCTTTTCAAACACACCCTTCCAGTAAATATTTATAATATTTTGTATATTTTCTTTCACTGCATATTTTTCACCTTTGTACCTTTTTGTTGTTTCAAGATTTTCTACACTGTGCACATTTTCCAATAAAAATAATGAATATTTTAAAATTTTTAATTCAAATTTTTTCACTCATCTCTGAGATTCACAGTTTCATAATGGATCAAAAGATTCTTCATCCGCATCATTAATTTTATTATTACTACTTAACTTTAGTTGCTACTGTAAATTAGATTTTTATATTTTGTTCAATGAAATGTTTTACACTGCTGGTATGACCACATACACTGTATTCACAACAGATTGTGTCCATGAGTCAGAAAGGAATTCAAATCATTCAGGTTGTCTTGTCACCAATATATAGAGAACTGGCAATAATTTTTTTAAGTTTACATGGTCTTGATTTTAATATTATTATCTGTATATATTCAAATTGGGTTTTAAACTGAAAACAGTGCCCATTGTGCCCAATACATATAATATAAGAGACAAAAAGCTGGAACTGATTAACTTGCTGCAACTACCTTTTATTATATAAAACATTTTCCAAGGGAGCAGGTGTAGCTCAGTGGTTGAACATCTGCTTTCCATGTACAATGTCCCAGGTTTAATCCCTAGTATCTACTAAAAAAAAAAATTCCAATGAATAAATCATTTAGTCCAGAGACTTATAGTCCCTCATGAGGGGAAAATATAAAAGATCTTCCAAAAATCTTCAGAGATAGAAAAAGAGATGTGGTTTACTATTGGGGTGGGGGTGGGGGATGGGAGGATGGGAAAGACTCGTGAAACAAATTTACAAAGAAACATCTACTCACAACACCAAAGTTCTTCTCAATTTATTTTTGATAAATATAAACATAAAATAATTTAAGGTATGAATCCAAAGGATTTATTGGCTAAATTCAGCTTAACAGTTGCTAAGCTGCCAAATAAAGCACTCAGGTATATTCATGCTAAGGTCTTTTATACACAGTTACTGCCCCATATACATTTCAGTCATTTTCAGGATTTTAATCTCTGGAGATAATAGTACAAATGATTAAAAGAATTTCAATAGCTATCATTACTAATCACAACAATTTCAAATATATTATAGTGTATATGTCAGATTTTAAATAAGTTCCTCATTTGTTCCTGACAAACCCCCTTCAAAATTGGGTAAATAATATCCCCCATTTTACATTCAGTAATGTGCCTAATGGTTGTTTATACTGCTTACTCAATTCTTGATCTTCTGACTCTTATCCCAGTTTTATTCCAACAAGAATCTAAGCTACAAGAGGGTAGGGATTTCTGTCTGCTACTAGAAGAGTGCCTGGCACATATAGGCATTTAAATATTTGCTGAATATATCAATGAATAAATTTCCACTGCAGAAATATGCATAAGGAGCCAAAACAGTGGGAAAAAATCAGCAGAAGACCTCCAAGGTGACTGTGAAAAAGTGAGTAATATAAGACCTTTTTTTATATTATTCTGATATATAATAAGATAGAAAGAAGAAAGAATGTTTATTTAGATAAAACAAGAGTATTTCATATGTGATTGCATAAAGAATTATGTAATATATATAACAGTTTTATTAAAAACATTTTAGGAGTATCCTTACTGAAAAAGAAAAAAACAAAAAAAAAGGAATAAGGGAGCTGGTATAGCTCAGTGCTAGCTTCCCATATGAAGTCCCAGGTTCAATCCCCAGAACCTCAAAA
>JAQZBX010046044.1:8154-20956 GCA_029593785.1 Cabassous unicinctus | reverse complement strand
TTTTTATTTAGGTTTGGTTTGACTTTTTTCCCAAACCCTGCCCTAATACCAAATCTTACTTTTTTTTTCCCTTTTCCTGTTGAACTGATGCTATGTTAAGATATAAGCACAAACATCTCGTAAGTGTTTTAAATCCATCCAATTGTTTGAGAAGGCATACGTGCTGAGCAAACAAAGCCAAAACATTAGAGCTAGGAATTTTGATGAAGATAATAATTGCTTACAGACCAGCTTGTTTTAACTTGCTGAACAAAGAATACAATTTAACACCACATTTTCATCACAAGCTTTTTCTCTGCATAATCTCTACTATAATGAGCACTTTAAAAAGAGAATTATCTACAGGTTAAAGAGTAAGGAAGTTATCAATTAGATTCCATCATCTTCAAAATTCTACTTAGTCAAATTTTATAGTAACAAAAAATTTTTTTGCTGGCCTAAGCAATGATTTGAATATTTGCAAACTATTTGTTTAGTGTGCACAGCATAAATCTAGAGAAGAGGGCACACAGTTTAATTTCCAGTGTCACCCTGAATGGTTCTATAACTTTGGATAAGTCAATCATTTATTTCTGTCTCACTTTACTTCTAGTTCATTCCTTTATAGAGACACAGTTGCCTCTTTCTCACATCTGATACCTGCAGTCAGGCTTTGTCCCAATGTCAGGAGTTGCTCCCTCACATCTTCTACATTTAATTACTTCCATCACTTGTAGATCCCATCGTTTAATATTTAACCAATATTTATTAAGAGCCTACTCCATGACAGGCAATGCAGTGAGGCCGTGGATAAACTCAGTCCCTAATAGGACACTAATAGAAATTTCTGGACTGACAGAAAGGATTGCCTTAGTCTTCTTGCTTGCCTCACCCAGACTCTTTGGATCTCCTTTTTTCTATTTCCTCTATGATATATAGCTATTAACGCTAGAAATTAAGGCAGAATGGATTCACAGGATCAGGTTAAGGCAGTCACTCAATGATCAGATTACAGGACCAGGCAGTCCAGAAATCAACATGGTTTCAAGAGACAGATAAGAATCATAAATTCACATAACCAAGGTAACTCTTTGTAAGTGGTACTAGCAGTGACCCTAGGTTTGCAGAATCTTTTTGTCCTTAAAAACCTAGCCTCTAAGTCAGATCTCTTTGGACCTCAACAAATTTTGACTTCTGATTCTCTTGAAGCAGGGAGTCATTCAATTAAACTCATAAGCCTTCAGAATCAGTTTGTAAAAGGAGGTTATGTCTTCCAAAAATCTGAAACCTTGTAAAAAGAGGAAGGGAGGGTGGGAAGTGAGAGACCTAGGTTTTCCAGAAATCCTCAGGGACCAGATTCTAACGGCAGACCTTAAATTTAAAGACTCCAATCTCAGGACATTTGCCCCACCTATGTGTCCTATTGTTATCTGTGTGCCCATCTCCTCTACTCCTGGTCTCTGCCCTGATCCTTGCCATTCAGAAGTGATCTGGTTCTGATCTATGGCCTCATTCTGCTCTTGGGTCATGGATATGCTCCCAGTCTAAAATGCTTATCCGGCTAAAGGTCCCTGGCTCACACTTGATTGCAAACTAACTTTATTCTCTTCCTTTTGTTCCCATGCCATTCATTTCAGGCTCATTACTGCTTCTGATCCTATTTCCCCATTCACTGCTGCTTATAGTTCTGAGGCCAGAACTACAGAATCTTTTTTGGCTCAGTCTGGAAGAATAGAAGAATTAAGTAGTCACTAGCTTATTTAACAACACTATGCAGAAAGGATCTAAATTTGCTCACAACTAACTGTAGTATATACATGAAGTTATTACATCTTTCTGTACTCAAGTTTCCCATCTTTAAATTAATACATTTGCCACTACATGCTCTCAAAGATATATTTATATTTAATTAAAATAACATGCATTCTGGGATTATACTAAAGCCATAATACATTCCTGTATTCCTAATTATATAATGAGCATTTTTAAAAATCTATAAATGAAATGGCTCCCTAATAGGAATAAAAATTTTAAGTAATTTATCTTTCAAATATAGTATGTATGTACTTCACAAAATATTTCTGAAATGTTATGTTTAAAAAATTGTAAATTAATTAAGTAGGGCATACTTTTCCAAGGAAAGTCACCGATGGGCCCTTTTCTTGGTGAAATATTGGTAATATTTAGAAATATTAACAATTATCCAATAATTTATAAGTTTTACAATTTCAAATGTAATTTAATTGAGTTTTCTGAAAGACAGACTTATCTGAACAATCTTACAGGAAGGGAAATTTCTAAGTACATTTTATTGGGCTAACTCACATTAAGGCTTTGACTTTTCTGCTAATGAATTACTGCAACAGATGTATTTTTCCTTTTAATTTAAAGATACAAGAATTTTCATTGTTCTTGTAAATACCATGTAAAGTATGCATCTAAAATTTAGAAGAGTTAAAGGAGATTCCTCATCTCCATTCCTAGGAAAAGCTGTATCTAGAAAGGGTAAACAGAAGCAAGTAGTTTTCTGAAATTGTGCCAAGGCTACATGTCAAATGCCTGGCAGGAAATGCTTTTGGAGGACCTAGATAAACACAACCATAATCCTTTTTTAAAAAAATTCTTCTTTAGTCTCTTACAAAGCAAACAATCTGAGTTCTGAGTTCAGCATCGCAAACACATTAAGCAGAAAGCGGCACTGAGAATTTTTAAATGATGGAATCTATGACAATTAAGTGGTCTTTCACTTTTAAGACACATGAAAGTCACTGCTCAACAAACATGTACTCATACATGCTTGTTGAACTGTGGCAAATCAAATCTTATCTTCCCATTAATTTTCATCATGATTTTAGTGAAGGTCTATCTTTTCTCATGAGAAACTTTCATATAGCAGCAGTTCTTAATATTTTAGCATTATGCACTGGTAATATTTTCTTGCATTTATATAGCAATAATTTTTTCAAACTATTTTACACCCATTATCTTAATTTTTATATTAACATCTCATTTTATAAGTGCTAGAAGAGATGCCCAGACAAGTTAAATAATTTGGTTGTAGTCACAGATTAGTCAGAGGACCAGTCCTAGAACCAATTAGCTGAAACATTTTCTAGCATATTTCCTTGTATCCCCACTATGCATCAAAAAAATAGATCTGGAAAGCCCACTAACACATTTACTAAAATAATCTTTCTATCTCACTTTACTTATACTTTCTTTAACAGGAAAGGGATGATGAAGACCTAGGTGTTGACTCAGAACTTCTACTCTCAACTAGAGAACTCTTCTGCCTTGTGGAAGGCCTAATCAGCCTTTTTCTACCTCTTTTCTCTCATCACTAGCTACCTTGTACTATTCAGCTCCAACCTAAACACCCACCTTCTTTTCCTCCTTTTTCACACTGAAAACATCGTCTTCCCCACCCAACTTATACTCAATCTTGCCCATTCTACAACAGGGAACAAAATTTACCTGGTGCAAGGAACAAAGTAATAGGAAAGGTGGCATACCGCTCTACTTGGCACCCCTCACCCTTGTAGTTAAGGCATCCCACATATCAGTTTAAGACACCTTAACTCCAGGGTCCCTCCCCATGTTCCACAACCAGCAGCCATTACTTCCAATAGCCACCCAATCTGTCCCTTCCTCCAAAACAGTTATTCTTGGGCCTCAAGGAAAAAAACTGTTTGTATGGAGGCCAATTTATGTTCTTGCCACAAAAATGTGGAGGGATAGTATGTAATTGGAGAAAAGAGTCACAAAACTGAGGAATACAAATATTTGAGTACAAAAAGTATATTTTGAATAATATAATCACCCTATAACCTACATTTCTTAAACATACTATATATCTGTATGTACTATATATACTATATGTACTTAAATATACTATATGTACTTAAATACAATATAATTAAGTAAATTTAGTACAGGCCAGAGATGTAACTAAAGTTAGAGTTTTCTCTAGAACTGGTACAAAACTAACCCTGGAAATTTGGCTTCCCACCCCACCCGTTAAAGCTTCCTGGAGTGGAAATACATTCTAACACTTAGTACAGTGCTTGGCACAGAGCAGAGGCTTAATAAATGACAACTGAATGAACAAATATTGATAGGAGAAATAAATAAGTTTCATCCTAAAAGAATGTATAAAAGTGAATTTTAAGAGACAAGAGTTGTGTTTAAAAATTGGAGAGCATATAAAATTTGAAAGGAATAGGAAGATAAGTATATTTTAAAAAGCTACTTAAATAAAATAAATTTACAAACAAACAAACAAACAAAAAAAGCTACAGGAGGCTAAGACCCTATTCTAGGACCCCTGACCCAGCTCCATCCACTCACCTGGGAACCTATACCCACACAGACCAACCAGCAGAACTTTGGCCATTTCCAGGAGCACTGCTAAGCAAGAAAAGCTAGTTGCAGTAAAATGTATATACTACTTTTGTAAAAAAAAAAATTTTTTTAAGCTGCTGTATATGTCAGGAAATACAGTGTCAGTTTTTAGGATGTTAAAGCCCTACATAGGGGACATGTTTTAGCTTCCTTCTTGCTTAAGCAAATACCATCGATTGGTTGGTTTAAACAATGGGAATTTATTGGTTTATGGTTTTGAGGCTAGGGAAAGTCCAAATCAAGGCATCATCAAGGAATTCTTTCTTCCTAAAGACTGGCATTCTGGGCCTCACTCTTGGTGATCATTGGTCCTTGGATCATCTGTCACATAGCGATGCACATGGGAGTTCTCCTGGCCTTTCCCTTCTCTTCTGGGTTCTGTTGACTTTCAGCTTCTTGCTTAACATGGCTTTCTCTCTATCTTGTCTGAATTTCATTCTGCTTATATATGACTCCAGGATGGATTAAGACCCATCCTGATTGAATTGGGCTAAACTTTATCTGAAGTAATGTCATCAGAAGGTCCTACTTAAAATGAGTTCACATTCACAGGAATGGATTAAATTTAAGGTGTTTTTCTGCTGTATAGGCCATGGGCCAAATATAGCTATACATAGCTCCAAACCACCAGAAGACACTTTCAGAATGGCAGAGCGAAAAGGCTGGCAAATTATCTACTCCAAAAGCTACAACGAAACTGCACAAAATTGTCAAAACAAACATTTCAGGATTCTGAAAACTGACCGGAGACACACAATAAATTGAGAAGCATTTATTTTAAAAAAACTAGTAAACATCATTAAGAACAAATATAATGTGGGGTTGCTCCCAATCTCCCTGTCCCAGTTCCAACATGTTAGTTCTACCAGCACAACAAAAGCCATGAAACCAGAGGCTCTGCTGCAGGAGAGGGCTACCTTAATTTCGTACTCAGAGCACTGCTGAAAACAAGTGATACTGGTGGCAAACAATCGAAAAAGATCAAGCTCACAGCTGCATGAGGCTACAATACTGGTTGGGATAAGCAACAGATCAGTGAGAAATTTAACAGGGGAATCTGGAGAAAATGACAGCCATAGTGGGCCTTGATAAACTTCCACATATCCTTGATGGTCAGGAAGGCTACATGCTTGTGAAATGCTATGCACATGCTCAGAAGAAACCAGAGAGACCCCAAATATCTACTCCTCCTTGGCTGAATGTTACACCTTACACACAAAATAAATAAAAACCAGGGAAGACTTGCCTGAACTTTGAAAATGTTCCCCAACCCATATACAGATCCATCGGCAAAGAGTAGAAGCCTTACTACCCCAAGTTATTTAAGCATAACCGCTTACCAGTCATTAACTGATCACTAAGTGAGAGTCAAAACCTAGAAATTCAGTCTTAAAAGCAAAAACAAGAATTTAAAAAAACAAAAACAAAAAAAAACTGAGAGGAGACATAAGTGACCAAATACTACAGGGGAGAGTGACTCTACAGACTTAGTCAAGGCATGTAACTAAACAGTAAGCAAACAAATAACAGCAACAACAACAGCTCCCAGGGGTGGGAGTGGAGATCAGAATCCAGAGTTGCTATAACATATTACTTATAAGTACAGGCCATGGGCCAAATATAGCCTACCACTTGTTTTTTTTAAATAAAGTTTTATTGAAAGCCAGTCACAATCATTATTTTATGTATTGTCTATGGCTGCTTTTTCACTATAGCAGTAGAGTTAAAAAGTTGCAACAAAGACCACCAGACCTTCAAAGCCTAAAATATTTACTATCTGAACCTATATAGAAAAAGGTTGCTGACCTCTGATCTAAAATGTTCAATTTTCAGCAAAAAAAAATTATGAGACATGCAAATAAATAGGAGAGTGTGGCCCAGACACAGAAAAAGATGAAATTAATAGAAACTAACTCTGAGGAGGCCCAGATGTTAGACTAAGGCAAAAAGGCTTTCAAAGCAGCCATTAGATATATGCTCAAAGAATTAAACAATATCATGTTTAAAAAATGAAAGGAAACTATGACAACAATAACTCATAGAGAGTTCCAGGAAAAAGAAAGATATTAAAAACAAAACAAATAGAAATTCTGGTGTTGAAAAGCACAATAACCAAAATGAAAATTTCACTCAAGTGGCTCAAAAGCAGATTTGAGCTTGCAAGGAAATAGAACCAGTGAACTTGAAAACAGATCAATAGAGATTATCCAAAGTGAAGAAAGGAAAAAGAATGGATACAAATGAATATGCCTCAGAGAACTGTGGGACACCATCAAGCATATCAACATACATGTAATTGGAGTTCCCAAAGGAAATGAGAGAGATAAAGGGGAACAAAATATAGTTGAAGAAAAAAAATGACAGAAATTTTCCAAAATTTGAGGAAAAACATTAACCTAAACTCCAAGAAACTCAATGAATTACAAATACAAAAGCACAAAGAGATCCACACCTAAACACATCATAGTTAAACTGTTAAAACCAAACACAGGGGGTGGATGTGGCTCAAATGGCTGGGTGTCCGTCTGCCATATGGAGGGACCTGGGTTCAATCCCCAGGACCTCCTGATAAAAAATATATATATATATTTAGAAGGCGTATGTGCTGCCAGACCCCACTGAGTCATGCAGCAAGATGATGACGTCACAGGGGAGAGCCAAGACGAGGCGTGTCGAAAAACCAGGAACTGAGGTGGTGCAGGTGGCAGAATGCCTCTCTCCCACATCGGAGGTCCACAGGATCAAATCCCAGTGAAGACTGGAGGAGAAGGATGAGAAGAGAGGGCAGGAAACAGACACAGAAAATTGCCCAGCAAATGGACACAAAACAGCAAATGGGGGGTAGAGGGGCTTAAAATGGATAAAGTAAAATAAATAAATAAACAACCAAGTACAAAGAGAAAACCTTGAAAGCAGCAAGAGAAAAATGAATCATCATTTACAATGAAACAATAATCAAATTAACAAATGACTTTTCATCATTAACTTTGCAGACCAGAAAGTAGGGATAAAATAGTCAAAGTACTAAAAGAAAAAAAAAGTCAACCAAGAATTTTATATCCGCAAAACTATCCTTTAAATATGATGATGAAGTAAAGACACTCCCAAATTAACAATGACTGAAATAATTTTCTGTTAGCAGTTTCTCAAATTGACAGGGAAAAATGTAGAGCACCAGAAATGGTAAATATGAAGGTTAATACAAAATACTCTATTTTCATCATTTTTTTTCTTAACATCTTTAAAGGATGTAAGATTGCATAAAGCAATAACAATAACACCATTTTGTTAGATTTATAATATATGTAGACATAATATAGCAGCACAAGGGAGGGGGAGGATACCAACCTATATTAGAAGAAAATTTCTATATTTTACCAGAATTAACATAATACCAATGTGAAGTAGATTACAATAAATTAAGATTTATAATGTAATCCCTAGAGCAATCACTAAAAAAAATAGCTCAAAAATGGAGGTAAAAAAACAATTGAGGAATTAAAATACACACTTGAACATATTTATATAACACAAAAGAAAGAAATCAAGGAGTAACAAGGAAAAAAGACCAGAGAAAATGTAAATCCAACCATATCAATATTGACATTAAACATGAATAGTCTCAGCATCCCATTCTAAAGGCAAAGATTGTCAGAGTGGATTAGAAAGCAAGATACAACTATGATGTCTAGAAGAGACACAACTTAGAGTCAAAGACAAAGATGTTGAAAGAAAAAATTTGGAGAAAGGTATGCCATGCAAACATTAAGCATAAGATTGCTAGAGTAACTATAATAATATCAGACAAAATAGATTTGAAGAAGAAATATCACTAGAGATACAGTGGGACAATAATAATGATAAAAGGTCACTATGTCAGAAAGATACAACAATTATATATATATATATGACCCTATCAGAGCCTCAAAACACACAAAGCTATAACAGACAGAACTGAAGAAAGAAATAGACGATTAAGTAACTGTTTGAGACTTTAATAACTCACTCTTAACAAAAGATAGATCAGCCAAAAAAAAAAAAATCAACAAACATAGAAAACACTAGAACAACACTGTTGAATAACTAGACCTAAAGGAAAACCAAAGAACTCTCTACCCCAAAACAACACAATACACATTCTTTTCAAGTACACACAGAACACCATTTCTCCAAAATAGACCATATGCTAGGTGACAAAACAAGTCTTAATAAATTTAAAAGGACTCACATCAAACAAAGTATGTTCTACAATCTCAACATAATTAAATTAGAAATCAACAACAGAAATAAATTGGGGGAATCCACAAATATTTGGAAATTAAACATGTTTACAAATAACCCATGGGTCACAGGAAAAATCACAAGGGAAACTATAAAATGTTTTTAATTGAATTAAAACAAAAACACAACATATCAAAATGTGGTTAAAGGGGGAAATTTTAGGTTGTATAAATGCTACTAGAATTTGAAAAATTTTAAATCCATGAAACCGCACAGCACAGTGAACCCTAAGTTAGACCATGGACTATACTTAATAGTAAAATTATTAAAACGTGCTTTCTGCAATTGTAACAAATGTACTACACCAAAGCAAGGTGTATTTTATGCATGATTGTTCTGTAAATCCACAACTTCCCTAATAAAAAAATTTTAATGTATGCAAGGTGCCTAAAACAGTGATTAGAAGAAAATTTATAGCTTTAGATGACAATATTAGAAAAGAGAATTTAAATCAATCACCTAAGCTTGTATCTTAAGAAACTAGAAAAAGTTCAAACTAAACCCATAGCAAGCAAAAGAAAGGGAGTAATAATGACTAGGTGGAAATCAATGCAATAGAAAATAATAAAATAGAGGCAGTCAATTAAACCAAAAGTTGGTTTTTTAAAAAGATTTTAAAAGTTTACAAAACCTTAACTAGAATGACCAAGAAAAAAAAGACAGAAGACATAGATTACCAAAATTAGACCTTACAGAAATTAAAAGGATTATAAGGGAATACTGAATAATTTTATGTCAACAAACTGGACAAATTAAATAAAATGGACAATTTTTTAGGAAGAGACAAATTAGTGAAATTGACTCAAGAAGAAATAGAAAATCTGAAAAGACCTATAATAAGTACAAAAAAAAAATTGAATCTGTAATTGTTGGGGATTGAATCATGACCTTCACAGATGGCATGTTCAGGACCCAACTTCTGATCCTGTGGGTGTGGTTTCATAAATAGGCTCTCTTGAAGCTGTTACTTCAGGTAAGGTGTGGTCTAACTTAATCAGGTTGAGCTTTAATCCATATTACTAGTGTCCTCTATAAGCAGAATGAAATTCAGACAGAGAAGCTGTGGAGATCAGCCAAAAGTTGATGTCAAGGGAACCCAGAAGAAAAGGAAAGGATGTGCCATGTGACAGAAAAGCCAAGGAACCCCAAGGATTGCCAGCCAGCCTGAAGACACCATAAGCCAGTAAATTCATTTCGTTAAGACAACATATTTTATGGTATTTGTTTTACCAGCTGAGAAACTAAAACAGTAAGTTAACATCTTCCCACACACAAAAAAAGCCCAGGCCCAGAGGGTTTCAATTTTAAGGAATAATACTAATTCTTCACAAAATCTCCCAGAAAATTAAGGAGGAGGGAACACTTCCCAAATCATTCTATGAGGCCAATATTACCCTGAAACAAAAACAGACAATGATCACAAAGAAGAAAATTAAAGATCAATATCCCTCATGAATATAGAAACAAAAACCCTCAATAAAATATCAGCAAACCAAGTGCAGCAACATGTGAAAAGGATTATACATCATGTCCAAGTGGGATTTGCCTTGGGAATAAAAGAGTGGCTTAACATTCAAAAATCAATTAAAATAATATAACATATTAATTATATTATTATTAATAGAACAAAGGACAAAAACCACATGATCATCTCAATAGATACAGAAAAAGCATTTGACAAAATCCAACACCATTCTTGATAAAAATGCTTAACAGACTAGAAATAAAAGGGAACTAATTCAACTTGATAAAAGACATCTATGAAAAACCTACAGCTAACACCATACTTAATGGTAAAAGGCTGAATGTTTTTCCCCAAAATTGGGAACAAAGCAATGATGTTTGCTTTCAACACTTATATATAAATTGTACTGGAAGTTCTAGCAGGTGCAATCAGGCAAGAAAAAGCAATCCAGACTGGAAAGGAAGAAGTTAATCTGTCTTTATTCATAGATGACCTGATTCTGTATGTAGAAAATCCCAAAGAATCCACCAAAAAACTACTAGAACTAATAAATGAGTTCAGCAAGGTTATAGGATACAAGACTGATGAAAAAAATCAACTGTATTTCTATATACTAGTGATAAGCAGTCTTATTCTATTTGAGGATAATTGTAGCCATAACAATAAACAATATTAAGCTTCGTTTTTTTAATTAGAAAAGTTGTAGATTTACAGAAAGATCATGCACAAATTACAAAGTCCCCATACACCCACCCCCATTTTTAACATTTTGCATCAGTGTGGTACCTTTGTTACAATTGAAAGAGAACCTTATTATAATATAATGTAATGTATAGCTATGGTCCATAGTTTACGTTAGAGTTCACAGTTTATGGTGTACAGTACTATGATTGTTGTCTTTTCTTAACGTTTTGTTCTAGCAATATATATGCAACCTAAAATTTCCCCTTTTAACTGCATTCAGATACAGCCATACCTCAGAGATACTGCGAGTTTGGTTCCAGACCACCACAATAAAGCAAATATCACAATAAAGCAAGTCACATGAATTATTTTTTGTTTTCCACTGCATATAAAAATTATGTTTACACTATATTAAGTGTGCAATAGCATTGTGCCTAAAAATACAATATACATAGCTTAATTAAAATATGACACAGAGACACGAAGTGAGCACATGCTGCTAGAAAAATGGTGCTAATGGACTTGCTCAACACAGGGTTGCCACTAACCTTCAATTTATAAAAAATACAATATTTGCAAAGTGCAATAAAGCAAAGCACAATAAAATGAGGTATACCTGTGTATAATTCAGTAGTGTTAATTACATTCACAATGTTGTGCTGCCATCACCACTACCTATTTCCAAATCTTTTCCATCACCACAAACAGAAACTCTGTACCAATTAAGAATTAACTCCCAGGAAGCAGATGTGGCTCAAGCAGTTGGGCGAAGCAAGCCAGACACAAAAGGACAAATACTATATGATTGTATTACTATGAACCAAATATATTGTATAACATATTGATTTAAAAAAAATTATATGTATCCATTTAATTGAGTTTTTATTTAACTGTATTTTCTTTTTAGTTTTAAATTATTGTTTATATTTTCAACTATCAAATGTACAAAATAAAGTTTAAAAAAAAGACAGCAAGTTGACACAATGGGCTGGCGTGGCAAGCTGACGCAACAAGATGATGTGATGAGATGATACAACGAAGAGACACAACGAGGAAACACAATGAGAGACAGAACAAGCAGAGAGTGGAGGTGGCTCAAGCCATTGGGCACCTCCCTCTCACATGGGAGGTCCCAGGTTTGGTTCCCAGTGCCTCCTAAAAAGAAGAGGAGCATACAACAAACCGACACAGAGAGCAGACAGTAAGCACAAACAACGAGGGTGGGGGGGAGAAATAAATAAATAAAATAAATCTTTAAAAAAAACAAAAAGAATTAACACCCTATTCCTTATCCTCACCTCAGCCCCTGGTAACCTGTATTCTAATTTTTGACTCTTTGAGTTTGCTTATTCTAATTGTTTCTTATCAGTGGATCATACAATATTTGTCCTTTGTGTCTGGCTTTTTTCACTCAACATAATGTCGTCAAGGTTCATCCATGCTGTCGCGTGAATCAGAACTCCATTCCTTTACACAGCTGAATAATATTCCATTGTGTGTATATACCATATTTTGTTTATCGCTTCATCTGTTGATGGACACTTGCATTGCTTCATCTTTTGGCAATTGTGAACATTGCTGCTATGAACATCAGTGTGCAAATATCTGTCCAAGATCCTGCTTTCAATTATTTTGAGTATATACCTAGAAACATCATATAGTAATTCTATACTTAACTTTCTCAGGAACTGCCAAACTGTTTTCTACAGCAGCTGCATCATTTTACATTCCCATCAACAATGAATGAGTGCTCCTATTTCTCCACATCTTCTCCAACACTTGCTATTTTCCATTTTTTTAAATGGCAGCCATTTTAATAAGTATGAAATGGTATCTCATCATAGTTTGATTTGAATTTCTCTAATGGCTAATGATGTTGAACATATTTTCATGTGCTTTTTGGCCATTTGTATATCTTCTTCAGAGAACTGTGTGTTCAAGTTTTTTGCCCAATTTTAAGTTGCATTGTCTTTTTTTTTTTTTTTTTTTTAA
>JAQZBX010046043.1:0-20873 GCA_029593785.1 Cabassous unicinctus | reverse complement strand
GGAAGCGAACCCGGGGCCTCTCATATGGTAAACGGGTGCGCTATCCATTGTGCCACACCCGCTTCCTGCCGTGAGGTTGCTGCATCAGCCCACCGCACCGCTCAGGCCGGCGTGCCCTCACAAGGAGGCCTCGGGACGCGAACCCGGGCCTCCCATATGGTAAACGGGGGCTCTATCCACTGAGCCACACCCGCTTCCCCCATAAGTTTTTGTATGTTGTGCTTTCATGTTAATTTGCCTCAAGATATTTCCTGATTTCCTCATGATTTCTTCTTTGACCCATTCATTGTTTAGGAGTGTCTCATTTAATTTCCACATAGTTGTTAATTGTCAGGTTCTCCCTCAGTTATTGATTTCTATCTTCATTCCATAGAATGATAAGATACATAGTATGATTTCAATATTTTTTAAATTTACTGAGACTTGTTTTATGACCTGCAGGAGTTTGAGGCTTTTGAGGACCTCAGAAAACCAAGTCCTTAGGGCTAATCTACTCCTGTGGGCATAAACCTGTTGTAGGTGGGATCTTCTTTCAATTAGGTTACTTCAGTAGGGCATGGCCCAGGGTGGGTCTTAATCCTCTTACTGGAGTCTTTTTTAAATGGGATGAATACAGGGGGAGACAGAGAAAAAGCCACAGGACCGGAGAGAGAGAACGCCACGAAAGCAAGGAGCTGAAATCAACAGAATCTGGGAGAAAGGAAGCCAGAAGCTGAAGCAACAAAATCCAGAAGAGAAAGGAGAGACCAGCAGATGCTTCCATATGCCAGTCTTCAGGAAGAAAGCATCATCTGATGATAACTTGATTTGGACACTTTCATGGCCTCAGAACTGTTGGCTTGCAACCTAATAAATACCCATTGTAAAAGCCAACCCATTCCTGGCATATTGCTTTCAGCAGCTTTTATCAAACTAACACAGATTTTGGTAGTAGGAAAGTGGGATGCTGCAATTGCAAATACCAAAAATGTGGGAATGGTTTTAAAAATGGTTAAAGGTACTTCTTTTTTTTTTTTTTAAAGATTTGTTTATTTTTATCCATTCCCTCCTCCCCACCCCCCACCCCTTTTGCTGTTTTTGTGTCCATTCGCTGGGCGACTCTGTGTCTGTTTCCTGCCCTCTCTTCTCATCCTTCTCCTCCTGTATTCACTGGGATTCGATCCTCGGAACCTCCAATGTGGAAGAAAGGCGTCCTACCGCCTGCGCCACCTTAGCTCCTAGTTTCTCAGTGCGTCTCGTCTTGTCTCTCCCTTTTGTCACTCTCCTGTTACGTCATCATCTTACCGCGTGGCTCACGGGGTCTGACGTTGCACCCACACGCGGGGCCTGATGGCGCACCCACGCACAGGGCCTTGGGGGCTTTGCTTGCAGGGCCTGGCGGTGCACCTGTGCATGGGGCCTGGCGGCCCGCATAACTTCTATATTTTTCTTTTTTAAATTTTTACCGGGAGGTCCCGGGGATCAAACCCAGGTCCCTCCATATGGGAGACGGACACCCAACAATTTGAGCCACATCCGTCCCCCTAAAGGTACTTCTAATAAGGCCCTAGACAGAAATGATTAATGTGCCATTGCAAACTGGAAAGAAGGTGACCCTTGTTTTAAAGTGGCAGATAACTTGGTAAAATTGTGTTCTGGTGTCAGGTGGAAGGCAGAATTTGAAAGTGATAGCTTGAATATTCAGCTGAAGTGATTTCCAAACTAAATGTGGAAAGTGCAGCCTGGCTTCTCCTTGCAGTATACAGTATAATAAGAGATGAAAGGGATAAGCTGAGAACTGAACTCCTGGGCACCAGGAAACCAGAAATTGATAGTTTGGAAAATCCTGAACTTCTGGAAAACGAGTCCCCAGAGAATAGTGCCCCATGTGAGGACTTAACTTGTCAGCCATTTCAATGCAAGTCAGGATTGGAAATGCAGGTACCCAGAAGGGCCTTGTGGAAGGTCCTATTGTCTGACAGTTGGGATCCCTGTGTGCTGCATGCAAAACTGACAAGTATTTTATGAAATCTGTACAAATGGAACCACAGCCTGGACTGACAGGGACAGAAAAGAGACAGATTAAAGGAAAAATGACTTCAAAGGCAGAACCATGGAAGCTGAGGTCTGGACTAAAGACATTTTGTCTGGCCAGGAGAGTGATCCCACCCCTCTGTGAGGAAAAGATGAATTGTATTAGTCCACCAAAGGGCTGCCGATGCAAAGTACCAGAAATCTGTTGGCTTTTACAAAGAGTGTTTATTTGGGGTAAAAACAGTTACAAGGCCCTAAAGAGTCCAACTCAAGGTTGCTTTCTCACCAAAGTCAGTTGCCACATGTATTAATCACCCAAAGGGGTACTGATGCAAAATACCAGAAATGTGTTGGCTCTTATAAAGGGTATTTATTTGGGATAGAAGCTTACAGTTACCAGGTCATAAAGCGTAAGTTACTTCCCTCACCAAAGTCTGTTGCCATGTGTTGGAGCAAAATGGCTGCCAACATCTGCCAGGGTTCAGGCTTCCTGGGTTCCTCTCTTTTTATGGCTGAATAATAGTCTACTTTATATACATATCCATTTTGTTAACCCATTCACCTGTTGATGGTCACTTGGGTTGGATTGCTTCCACCTTGGGACCATTGTGAATAATGCTGCTATGAATATAAGTATGAAAATATCTGTTCAAGTCCCTGCTTTCTGTTCTTTTAAGTATATACTTAGAAGTGGGATTGCCAGGTCAGATGATAATTCTGTACTTTTAAAATGGCTCATTTCTGTCTGGGCTCAGCTCCTCTGTTTCCTCCACAAGGTCAGCTGTAGACTGTGAGGCTCTCTAGGCTTTGCCTCTCTCCACAAGGCCAGCTGTAGACTATCAGGCAAATGGCTCTGTCTCTCTCTTCCCAGGCTTCTGCCATGTCTAAGAGCCATCTCTATTCCTCTGTATTTTTCTCCTGTGTGTTCACTTCCTGGACTCCAGCTCAAAAACTCAGCATCAGAACTCCAACTCTGTCCTCTGCCATGTCTTTCATCTGTGAGTCTCCACCCACCAAGGGGCGGGGGACTCAATGCCCTACTTATGCGACCCAATCAAAGCCCTAATCATAATTTAATCACACACAGAGGAACAGACAAGTTTACAAACATAATCCAATACCTATTTTTGGAATTCATGAATAATGCCAAACTGCTATACCACGTGATGAAGCAAGATGGTCACTGACCTCTGCAACATTCAGCCTTCCCCTCTGGGCTTCCTCTCTCTCAGCTGCAGGCTGACAAAGGGCTTGTCTGTCAGAGCTTCTCACTCTACTGGCATAGGGCTCATTTCTTTCCAGGCTTTCTCTGTCAGTCTCAGCTGTTCTGGTCTCTTCCCAATGTCAACTGCAAACTATCAGGCAAATGGCTCCTCTCTCCCTGGAGCCCCAGGGTCAAAAATGACAGAACTTTCTCTTTCAGCATGTCTTCTTGAGTGAGTGTCCATTTATATCGGCCCATCAAGGGTGCGGGGACTCAACCTGAGTCACACCTTACCGAGTGCCGGAATCAAAGCGAATCAAAGTACTAATCTTAACAGATAATTTAATCAAGGGCCCCTCAACTGAATCCAATATAATCAAAGGGTATCACACTCAGAAGAAGAGTTTACAAACATAATCTTTCTCTTTTTAGGATTCACAAAAATAATCTCAAACTGTCACAGATGAGTTTTCCCTGGCACTTGAAGATGGTGGACCTTCTGCCCGGTTGTTCAGGAAGAATGCTGCCACCCCAGGCTTCATAGAGGGTGGAGAACATCCCCCAAGGACTGGGGAGAGTCTGGCCTTCACCCCAGTATTCTCAGAGGGTGGGACCTAGAGTCCAGCCACGACTCCATGCTTGATGAGGATGGAGCTGAGAACATGGCCACTGTGCAGGCCCTTGGAAGAGGTGGGGCTGCCACTCCATCTGGCCCCGAGGACAGGATGATGTTCTATGATGACTCTTAGACCTTGAAATTGAATGGAGAATGCCTGCAGGTGTTTTGGAATTATTTGGGACCTGTGAGCCCTGTTTTCCTTCCACTTTCTCCCTATGGCAATGGGAACATGTATACTATGACTGTCCCTCCTTTGTATACGGAAACAGATAACTTGTTCTCAGTTTCACAGGCCCACAGCTGAAGGGGAATTTTGCCTCAGGACAGACCATGCCTATAACTGACTTTGATGAGACTTTGTACTTAATACTGTTACTAAAAAGATTTCAGGCTTTTTGAGATACTGTAATGGAATGAATGTATTCCATTACAGAAGGAACATGTGTTTTGAGGGTCCACATGGTGGAGTGTGGTAGTTTGAGGCTTTTATTTATGTTCCAAAAATAATCATGTCCTTAGGGCTAGTTCTATTCCTGGGTATTGTAGGTGGGACCTTCTTTTGATTAGGTCACTTCAGTAGGACATGATCCAGTAACCCTCTTACTGGAGTCCTTTATAAATGGGATGAATACAGAGAGAACACAGAGAAAAGGCTACAGGAACAGAGAGAGAAAGCCAGAAGAGCAAGGAGCTGAAATCAGTGGAAACCAGGAAAGAGGAAGCCAGAAGCTGAAGCAACGAAACCCAGAAGAGAAGGGAGAGACCAGCAGATGCCTCTATATGCCAGTCTTCAGGGAGAAAGCATCACCTGATGGTGCCTTGATTTAGACACTTTCATGGCCTCAGAACTGTTGGCTTGAAACCTAATAAAACCCTATTCTAAAAGCCAACCCATTTCTGGTACATTGCTTTCAGCAGCCTTTAGTAAACTAAAACATGAGCTAACATATAGTCTATCCTGGAGAATGATCTATGTGCGCTAGAAAAGAATGAGGATTCTGCTACCGTTGGGTGAAGTGTTCTTTATATGTGTGTTAGGTCTAGTTGATTTACAATATTCAAATCTTCTGTTTCCTTATTGATCTTCTTCTAGATGTGCTATCCATTATTAAAGTGGTATATTGAAATCTCCTACATTAATGTAGAACCATCTATTTCTCCCTTCAAATCTGTCAATATTTTCTTTCTATATTTTGGGCCTATACCATTAGGTACATATGTATTTATAAGAGGCATGCATTCTTTACCTATTTATGTTCCTTAATTTCTGTGCCAATAAGAATAAATTAGGCTTTGCTGCATTAAGAAACAACTCTAAAATCTCAGTGGCTTGACACAACCAAAATTAGTTTATCACTTATAAATGCCCAGCATGTGTCAGCAAAGGAAGCCTACTCCACTTATTTACTCAGAAATCCAAGTTGACAAAATCTTAATCTTGGCAGGTGTTTCCATGATCACTAGATTATTAAAGGAACGTACACTCTATACATGGAATCTTTTTTTGTAATAATAAATATTCTTTTTAGAGAAGTTTTAGATTTATAGAAAAAATTACACCAAAAGTATAGGGAATTCCAATATACCCCCCACACACACCAACACACACACATAGCTTCTCCTATTATTAACATCTTACATTAGTGTGGTACATTTGTTACAATTGATGAACCAATATTGAAGCATTGCTCCTAACCAAAGTCTATAGTTTACATTATGGTTTACACTTCATCCTTGTACAGTTTTATAGGCTTTGATAAATGTATAATGTTTTGTATCCATCATTGTAATATCATACAGAACAATTTCACTGCCCTAAAAATGCCCTTGTTCCACCTATTCATTCCTCCTCCTCCCTTCTGAACCTCTGGCAACCACTATCTTTATATCACTGTTACAGGTTTTTCCTTTAACACAAGATAATAACTACAATAACAAGAAATCTACTTTGGTCTGTGTTTACACTCCCCCCTTATGTTTGTTCATCCTCTAATCTTGGGGGATTTGGGAAAATGTCTGCTCTGACTGCTTCAGGCTGAGAGGGAACTTAGCTATTACAGTGCAGATGGAAAGATTTGTTTTGCTTGCAGTTGCAGATATTTCTTGTTTTTGGGGATGGGACTTATCCATCATCATGGTTTCGTCAGTTGTCCAGGGCAAGCCTGAAGAACTGGAGAGTAAGAGTTGGCTGCAACTCTGCTGAGATTCAGGGTTCAACTGGCATATGAACAATCCAAAGATATAAGTCTCTAAGAGATATATTTAATGGGTATATTGAGAATTATAGGTTCAAATAAAAGAGTAGAATTATGACTAGGGGAATTATAAATGAGTATAACTATGTTATATTGGGGAAATAGAATATCATATATTCCCAAATAGGACCCGCCAAAGAGGTGTTGATTTCATGAGGCTGTGTGTCTTGCCTCAAGGGTCCAGACATACTTAGAGCCCTTGGGAGCACTCACGTTTGAGGCTTTGTTTACTGTGGCAGTTAGTGAAATCTGTCTGGGACCTGCATAAGCATAACCTCTGGAATGACCTCCTAACTCATTTTGAAATCTCTTAGCCATAAAAACTCTTTTTTATTTAATGCTTCTCCCTTTTGGTCAAAGTCTTTTTCCAAATGCATCACTGTTTAGAGCTTGGTAATAATCCCTCAGTGTCAGGGAGGTTCATCCCTGGGAGTCATGTCCCATGTTGGGGCAGGGGAAGGTAGTGAGTTCGTTTGCCGAGTTTGGCTTAGAGAGAGGCCACATTTGAGTAACAAGAAGGTTTTCAGGAGGTAACTCTTAGGCATTAATTATAATTAGGCTAAGTTTCATTTTTACAGGAATAAGGTTCATAATTACAAACATTAAGATCAAGTGCTTGGCATATTGGCCTGTTTTCTTTTGTTGGTCACAGTTTATATATTCTGGTGATTTTTGCCATTTTATTTGAGAAAGTAGCAGGACTGTCCCAGAATGGAAGTTTAATATTTTGTTAGCTACTGTGTGGGCCTCTATCTATCAAGAAAACATACCTATAACAACAAGAATGCATTCATATCCCATAGAAGTACTCTTTAGGTACTCTTTTCCCATATATCACCCCACTATCTATACCCTGTACTAGTGATGTGCCTTGTTATAGATCCTGAAAGAACTTTCTTATATTTGTATTCTTAACCACAATCCTTGGCCACCCCAGAATTCACTGAGTTATACAGTTGCCAGTTCTATCCTCTAGCTTTCCTTCTAGCATCATGCATGGCCCAAAACTTCTCCTTTCAACCACATTCCCACTCATACTTCAGCGCTGTTAATTACACTCTTATCTCTGCATGACCATTACCTCCATCCATTTCCAAACCATTACAATCAACCTAATTATAATTTTGCACAGATTAAGTATTGGCTCAATGATCTCTACTCCCTTTCTATCTCCTGGTAACCTAACTTCCAGACTCTACCTCCATGAGTCTGCTTACTATCCTTAGTTCATAACAGTGAGCTCATGCAATATCTGTCCTTTTGGGTCTGGCTTATTTCACTCAACATAAGGTCCTCAAGGTTCACCCATGTTGTTGCATATGTCAATACTTCCTTTGTATTCCTTCTTACAGCTGAACAATATTCCATCATCTGTATATACCACATTTTGTTTATCCATTCATCTGTTGATGGATACCTGAGTTGCTTCCATCTTTTGGCATTTGTGAATAATGCCACTATGGACATTAGTGTGCATATATCTGTTCATGTCCCTGCTCTCAGTTCTTCTGGGTACATACCTAGTAGTGGGATTGCCAGAACATATGGCATTTCTACACTTAGCTTCTTGAGGAATGGCCAAACTATCCTCCACAGTGGCTGTACCATTCTACTTTCCTACCAGCAATGAATGAGTGTTCCTATTTCTCCACATCCTTTCCAACATTTGTAGTTTTCTGTTGTTTTTTTTAAAATAGCAGCTAGTCTAGTATGTATGAAATGATAGCCATTGTAGTTTTGATTATATGCACTGATTCTTAATGTTTCTGACTGAAAATGGTACATGTTGCATTGTTTAATTTGCTTAAAACTGCTGGGAACAATATACCAGAAATGGGTTGGCTTTTGTAATGGGAATTTATTAGGTTAAAAGCTTCTGAGGCTGTGAAAATATCCAAATCAAGGCATCATTAGAGATGCTGGCTCACTGAAGGTCAGCTGTAGGCGATCCTAGACTCCTTCCATGTAGCAGGGCACCTGGAGGCATCTGCTTCTCTTCTGGGTCTCCTTGCTTTTGCTTCTGGCTGCTCCATCCGTGCTTTCCTCTCTCCCGGGTTCCTCTCTGGGCTCCTGGGTTCCTTCTCTCTGCCTCTGCAGCTTTTTTCCTGTGTCTCAGCTTTCAGTCCTCCATTTATAAAGGATTCCAGCAAGAGGACCAAGACCCACCCTGAGTCATGCCTTAGTGAAGCAATCCAATCAAAGGGTCCCACACCCACAGGAATGGATTCACTACAAGAGCATGATCTTTTCTGTAATCCACAAAAAGCTTCAAACTGTCACACACATCCATGTGTTATCATTGGCCAAAGCAATTCATATGACCATACCCAACCCAAAAGGTGCAGGGAAGAAATCCTTTGTATGTCCAGAAAAAGAATCACCCTCATCCATAATTAACTCTTCCTTCTGCTTAAGGCAGTGAAATAAGATACAAAGAGAGCTAGACTAAGACCGGAATACATGTTCTGGTCCTAGTCTTTTAGTAGGTGATAATCTTGTTAACTTTTCTGAACCTGATATTCCTCACACATGAAATGAGGACATAATGATTGTATTGCCCTTCTCACATGATTCTTCTGAAAACAAGTGGTGTGATTGATATTTTAATTGTGTTTTAGATCTCTATTTGTAAAAAGGAAGAAGGAAATTCAAGATATTATACTCCCCAAGGAAATAATTCTGACTTCCAAAGCATTTATAATGGTTAAATATCACTGCTTTAACCCACTTGAAAGAGAAAATTTCTGTTTTTTAAAAAAGTATGCTGTTTTAAAACAGTCATTCAACCCATCTTTGCTGAGCACCTACTGTGGAGAGATAAATGGGGATCATTTATTTATGTCCAGTACCTCCATTAACTACTGTGCTATGGGAGGGGATTTGAAGTACCACGTGTAGCCATAGACACCACCTTTATGTGAAACTAACTGACCCACAGAGAAAATAAACTTTCAGTAAAGCTAAATCATGAGAAGAAGAGAGACACAAGAAAGAATAGAAAAGAAAGCTATGAGCAGAAAAGTTCAGGTGATGCCACATTTTTTTAAAAAATCAGAATTCCAACGAAATGCTACAGCCACATTAGCAATGTTCCATCCAGACACCATTTCCATATCTTAGACTTGTAATTCTATAGTCCGGAAAAATTTACACTTCATAATTTTTATGCTGGAAAGTCGGATTTCATATGCAGGAAATGACTAAGTCTAAAATACCCCAGGTTTAAAATGACTCACATACTCTTCAGATTAATGGAACCTTACACTGTACTGTGATTTTGTATATTTGCACTTCAAAATTCTCAAAGGATTTAGCAGTCTGAGGCAAAGCATTGGATTTTTCCAGCTCACACAGAAGCTTTTAAATCCAAGTTTAGTCTAATTAAAGGATGAATGTGGTGAATTCCATGAAACTTTCCAACACAATCATGTTGTGCCAACTCAAGGAGGATTAGTGCAAGACTCATACAGATGTTTCCAAGTTCAATAAAGTAAGGGTGGGTCTGAGGTAAGTCAATAAATCTTTTTCTCAGCCCCTAAATTTACTGATTTGGCTTTACTGTAAGCTAGTCATTGATTTGTGTGAGAAGTGTCAGGTTGACAACAAAAGGTGTTAATTCCATTTGGATTATCACCTGTGTTATTTCCCAAGCACAATCAAGGTTTTACAGAAACACCTTGGATGCCATTCTGCTGCTGTTTCAGGTGCTACTGCAGACCTATGTTTTGCCTCTAAAGCTCCCCTAATATCACCCATTGGCTATCCAGAGGCACCGTGCTGTACTTGGGCAGGGCATCAATTTGAGAAGAAGAGGAAGTGTGTCTTTAGGGTCCCTCCAGCCCTCTTTTTGCATTCTCCCCTCCTCTTTGATGATTTCTATAAGCCCAATCCTCTATCTCTTCATTTACAATGAAATTGTTGTTTGTCTCTTCACTAACCAAACCCATCAAGATTCCAAGGAAAGAAACACAGAACAGAGCACATGCCTTGTTCATACCAGGATTTATGTGAGGCATAAAATATATAATATATAGAGGATGCTTCCTGGCTCACAGCATCTAGTGAACAAGAGTTTATTCACCAACACTGGTATTGTAAATATATCCAGGGTTGTTGGCAAGGTCCATTGGGGAGAAATACATGGGCAGAGAAGTTTTCCAACACGCCACCCATCCTACTACAAAAGAGATGACAGACACTCCTTTACTTCGGTCTGACCTAAAGGAGTCTTTGTTGAGATGTGAAATTACTAGCACATCAGTTAGTCCCGATTCTGTCCCTTTCAGGTTCTCTGATCCACATAGAGACAGACAAACCTCCATTCTCCATTCCCCCAAATAGCAAAGCAGCCAGGTTCTATCCCATACCCCACCCTATCCCATGCGTTGCTTACCCAGCCTCACTCTGATTCTAAACTCTGGGCTCCAAACCCTCTGGTCCTGGTGTTTGCCCTTGATCTACCCAAGTACAAGGCACTGCCAGTGCTGATGTTCCCTGCCTGGACTCCTTTCTCTCATCTTGGAGAGTTCATCTTCATAACTCCAGTCTCCCTTCCTTTTTTCCTTCTTGCCTCTTTGGTAGGAAACACTTCTCTTCTCCCCCTCTGCCCCCAAGAAGCCCAGGGCACTCCCTCATCTCACCTTCCTCCTTCTCCTCTAATCTCAGTCACTCCTCTGATCTGCCTTTCTCACCACAGTGTAATTGGCTGGCATGGAAGAGTTTTTATTCTTCCCAAGGCATTTGGGTTCTAAAAGGTATCCAAGCTTGAAGACTTAATTCAAGAGCTAAATCTTTGATGTGTTCTTTCGGGAATCAACCATAGGCGGGTCCCACCCAACAAGAAAGAAATCCCAAGAGCTAAAGAAATATCATTTCACATCTCTGTTTTAAAGATGTGGGCTCAGTTTTATATCATTTTTGACATTTACATTGTGTAAACAGACTTAGGTGAAGTTACTTATATCCAGAGCAGACAGATGCTGTGCTTGCTGGGTAGCTGACAAACTTCTAGACATCCATCAAAAAGAGAGACATGTAGAATGAGTTAATCAGGCACAGCTTAGAAATCTTCTGATTAAAAAACCAGCAGTTGGCAAAGGCAGTGTCTCTGTGACCATAAGCATCTTCTCTGTTCCTGGCCCAGAAGGGGAGAGCTTAAAAAGCCTTGCGCTGGCCAAGGAGTGATTATAGTGTTGGAGAGAACACCCCAGGCTTTTCTCCTGGAAGGAGCCAAACCTCACAGGAGGCAACGGGGCGTGGAGAAAGAACATGGGTTTTTGGAGTCAGATCTAAATTCTTATCCCAGTTTCCTCTGCTTTGTGACCCTGAAACAGTTACCAGTGAGCCTCAGTTTCCTTATCTGTAAAATAGTATTTTACAGGGCTACTGAGAGGATCCAATGTGCTTTTAGCACATAGTAGGCACTCAACAAGCACCCTCTTCCTCCAGCCATAGGGATACCAGGGGATCCCTTTTGCATGTCCTTAGTCAGGCTCTTGCCTGTGATGGTTAGGCTCATGTGTCAACTTGGCCAGGTAATCTGCCCAGTTGTTTGGTCAAGCAAGCACTGGCCTAATTGTACTGTGAGGACATTTTGTGGACTTAAATTGTCAATAAGTTGATTGCATCTATGGCTGATTCCATCTACAATCAACTGAGGAGATGGCCTTAGCAATCAGTTGAAGGACTTAAAAGGAGAAGTGATTTCAACAGTCAGGAGAAAGAATTCTCATCTCTAGACAGCCAGCTTCTCCTGGGGAATTCATCGAGGACCTTCATCAGAGTTCCTGGCTTGCAGCCTACCCTATGGAATTCAGACTCCTGTATCCCCAGAGTCACAGGAGACAATTTTATAAAATGTCATAATATTAACAGGTATCTCCTGTTGGTTCTGCTTCCCTAGAGAGCCCTGACTAATACACTGCCCTATCCTTACAGCAGCTATAGCCTCTTCTCAAGCCACCATCCTCACTGCCTCGACCCTCTCTCCAGAGATGCTTGGTCAGCAGAAACTCCCTCAGCCTCCTGTGAACATCTGTTTGCTCCTGCCCTTCCTTCTTTCCTCTGGTCTCCACAGAAGAGCTCTCCCTTCTGCTCAGAGCCAATGCCCACCTGTGTTCTTTGTCTGAATCTCTGTCAATAATGAGATGTTGTTCTGTTATTGATTCCTTCTTTATCTTATGTCTTCAGCCCTTTACTATGTGCTGACTTTTCCCAATAGGCTTTAACTTTCTCCCATATTACAATTAATTTTAAAAATTGATTATTGAGCACCTACCTGGTCCCAGACACTGTACCATATGTTGGGGCTTCAGTGTGGGGCTGGGAGTTGATAGTAACTTCTTTGGATCACAGTACACCTATCTCATAGGGTTGTTGTGACAGATTAAATTAGAAAATCCAGAAAATCAACACTGCCTGGCACACATTGGGGAAAGACATAAATAGGAAGCCAGGAAACAGGGTAGAAGGTGATGGGCAGTCAAGAAGTTGCCATTGGGTGACTTCTGTCTTCTCTGTAAAGTAGAATCAAGCTCACTTGCTAGAGTGTGAGAAGAGTGGAAAAGTGTTAAAATGGTTGATGGGTAGCAAGGGAAAGTGAACTGACTAGGAAAACAGTGGGGTGGGGCAGAGAGGGACAGTGTCAAGGACCCCAGTAAAGGCCATGGCTTTATGAGGGCCCCCATTTGAGTGCTTGTGCCATTTTCTCCAGGAAGGCTGGGCAGCTGGGCAGCCCCTTCAGGCCACTGCCCTTGGTTCTCTATGTATTGTCCCTGGTGTGTCTTATTGATTTGTGTCTGGAGAATAAACTTGACAAAAACTACATTAGCATGTCAAAATTTAATAAAACTGCAGGAAAAAAGTAAATTTAAACTGAGGGAAAATAGGCTGGCAAAAAAAAAATAGAAGCAACATTATAAGGACAGTTTTTTTAAAAAAAGATCAGGTTTAACACCAACTCATGTCTAGAAAAATAATGTTAAATAAATAAGTACGCTCTGTTCTTTCCACCACACAAAGTAGTAGAGGGCACCCGACCCCTCTCCTCCTTGCAATGCCGTGGAAATACAAGGGCGGGGATGGACACACCACCCTAATTTGGCCAGGGAAGGTGGCAGCACCATGGGACCACCTAGGTGGTGGTACAGACCATCCCTTGGGAGGTTTGGGGTGGAAACCTGGGTAGACTCAGAAGAAAGAACACAACAAAAGGAAAGAGTTTGGAGTTTTATAGAAATACACAAATTCAAGCATGGATATTTGAGAACTTGTGCAATACTGCAGATCTGCTCCTTCTCCCACTGGCCCAGTTACTGCTCAAAGTAAGTCAATCAGGCCTGCTTTGTTCTAAGTCTTAGAGTCTAAGAAGTGATTCTTAAACTGGTAAACAAAGCAATTCACTCCCTAAGAGTGATCATAGGGACCCTGCCAGCCTTGCTAACACCTGCTTTTCCTATTCCTTAGGGTAACCGTGGTGATGTGAGATTGCCCGGAGCAGAGGGTATAGTGTGTGGTCAGCAGAGTCCAAGGTCCCACTGCAGTTCTACACGGATTTTCTATCTCCCACCAAACCCCTCTCCAAGGTCTGGTCCAATAAATCCAACTTCCTACTAGATAACTCCTCCTAAATGTTCCACGGGCCACTCAGACTCAGCACTTGTAAAGCAGAAGCCACCCGGCATCCAGCTGTTCCAGCAGGGTTTCCTGTTTTGATGAATGACAACACGGTCTGGCCAAGCAAAGCAAGCCAGGTTCTCCTCCCTCCCTCTCACCCCCCAAATCCAACCAGTCCAGAGTCATGTCCATGGGTCTCCCCCAGCCACCGCCTTCTCTGCATCCCTACTGCCAAGGCGCGAATGGGCCGGCAACCTTCAAAGCTGAAATAGCCAGGCCGAGAGTCAAGGAATACGCCAAAACTTCCTCTTAATCAGAGCAGTTGGGGGCCATAGGCTGGAAAAGGTAGAACGGGATTTTTGAGCTTAATCTGGGATGAAATTTATTCCTGAAAGTCAATTTCCTCCACATGGAGGAAAATCATGATTTAAATAATGGCAACACGGAAGATACTTAAGCAGGTTCCTTTAAAAGTTGGCCCAATTTGTAAATATTATTTAATTTAAATATTCTAATATATAACTATGACTAGTGTAATGACTGGTTAATTACTGGAACATGATTAACTGTACTTCATCTAGGACTCAGTTAAGCATACCCTTGGGAAACGTCATTGATAGTTTTAGTGGGGATAGCTCAGACACCCCATCTACCTGAACTAGAGCATCACTGAAGGCCCAGCCTTTCCCCATCCTCCAGCTCCCCCAATCGGAGGTGTCCCAATTCCTTTACTTTGTGCAAAAAGTTTTGCTCTTCAACACAGTGGTGGTTCACTTACAAAAAAACAGAAACTTTAGGGTGAAGCATTTGTCTGAACTATGGAATTTAATTTTTTATTACAAGCTGCCTTCATTTATGCCCTAATTTAATCATGTTTGGGAGCCGTGTCTCATCAAAGAGAGGCTTAGAGAAAAGGATGGTCTTTCCTCATATTTCCCTTATAACTCATCCCATGCCTGGCCTCTATCCACACTCACACAGCAGATTCCTATTTCCAGGTGTGAGGTGACACCCTTTTAACAGTGAGGCAATAAAGACACACAAGCAAAAGCTAATGTTCTCAGAGCCATTTGTTAGGGACAGAATGGAAATATTTCCTTGTCCCTCGAATTCAAACCTTAACTGTTCTCTTAACTTCTCTTGGAAAATCCACTTTGGGAACACAGCAAAATTTGATAAACTTGCACAAGACTTTTTATTCCTTCCAATGGTCAATCCCGCAAACCACCTCCGTAAAGTGACAGAACTTTCATTTCTGAAAGCAGTGGCACTGGGTGTGCTTAGCATCAGCTTTGACAAAGCCTGAGGCTTCTTTTGGATCAAGTATCCCAGGTAAGGAAGGCCAATTTATAGACATTTAATTACTTCTCAAATACCATTTCTGAGATCAAAAGCACTTTAACTCTCTAAAGCACAAGAAAAGGGGAAAAAATTCTTCAATGTAAAAAGAATATATTTCATAAACCGGGGCGGGGGGCAGAAACTTCCACACCTTTGCAGATACGCAGATACCTTCTTTGCCAAGTACAGCCATGAGGGACTTTTTGTAGCTGCTTAGTAAACAGCTGGGTGGAGGAATCGTGAAGGATTATACCCACTTCCAGAGCACATCCTCCAGACGGCTTCCCACCGTGGCTTTGCGAACGCCTGCCCAGTCCCACGGCTGTAAGTCTCAGCTGTCATCGTTTATTATGAAGCCTCATCTCAAGCCAAACCTTGGCAGTTTGCAGCCTGATCATGTTGAAAGCCAGGGAAAAGGACAATCAGATGCTGTGGGCAAAAATAAAGAAAATAAATTTGAAATTAGCGGCTGCGTCTCAACGCTTGAGGTTGTTTGGTTACATTCTATCCTTCTCATGGAGCCATATTGCCCACAGTTTCTCCATTATCCCTGATTTCTCACCCTTCAGTTATCCTATGCAACTTCATAGAACTCCCAGATCTGCTGCAGAGAGTTTCTAGACGCTGCTTTTTTTCCCGGGGCAGAGAGAAGCAAGAAAGGAGTGGAATAAGCAAGAGGCCATGAGCGTTGTTAAGCGGTACCGCTGGAAATAAATTAACATTTTATTTCGGTGCTTATAAATACTGCATCTTGAATATGGTCCAAAAGAGACCTCTGCTGGTAAGAAAGGATGCTGGTCGAGGGATCGGAGCCTTCCTAAGCCTAGGGACGCCTCCCTCCTGGTGAGAAATGTTGTGCTATCACGAATTCCTGGAGAGCCTTGTTTAACCTGTCAAGCATCAGTGGTTTCACAGCCGGGAAGCACCCTACTATGACACCTTGCAATGGTCCTGTAGGGGGCTTCCCCACCCACTATCTCATCTGAACTTCTCAATAAGCCCACAAAGTAAGGTAGTCAGTACTATGCCTATTTCAGAGGTGAGAAGACTGAGGTTCCTGGAGGTCAGATGTGTTGTTTAATGGCCTTTTGCTCCTGTCCTTCAGCCCAACACTAGTTTCAGCACAATTTGCGGTCCCCTCACGTGATAACGGTGTTTTTTTGTTTTGTGGGTTTTTTTATAGCTTCAAAGAAAGAAATGGAAACAAGAGACTAAGCTGAGCCCTCCTGCCACCCAGCACAGTGCTCGGTGCAGATGTTCAATACTGCTAGTTTACCGGGAGAGTGTCTGGATTTTAAGTATATTTCTTAGCCTGCTGCTAAAGCTCACACAGAGGCTGTGTTTAAAACAATTAGCACCTGTTGGCACATGCAGCGGGTGGAGTTGGAAGGAAGGGCAATCCTTCCGGTGACACACAATTGCCTTAAGATGCCCATCAGCGACACGGCTAGGTGACATCCTCTTTACAATCACTAGGTCTGTTAAACGTGCCATGCACTTCTCTACTGTGTCTGTCTGAGGAGAGAGGAAACTCTTTTTAATAAAATCTAGTTTTTGCATTTGCCTTTTCATTTTCTGAATTCTCCATGAAACTAATTTCATCTGGGTTCAGCTTATGCGAAAATGTAGTCACTTCTCTCAGCTCTTTTCTCTGCCGACCATGTATCTCCTCTCCAGTCACAGCATAGAGAAGACACTCAATTAGAAAGCTCCCCAAGGAAGAGATTTACTCCATGATTGACGGGAGGAAAAGGACCATAGATACATATATTGCAGACCGGCTGAGGGGGGATAACATCTGTTCCGTTTCTAGGAAACATTTATCCCACACCACAACCAAAATACAGCTGGCAGGATTTACCAGGCTCCGCTGCTAACCCAGCCCATGGCATTGGAATGTCAAAGCCATGGGGGGGGGCATTCCATTGTCTGAGCTCTCCTGCAAGCCTGGCCTGAGAAGCCCAGATGTCCCCTCTCCTCAATGGTACAGCACCACCCTCCTCGTCGTTTCTTGCCTGAAACCATATTTAAACTCCAAAAATTAAAAATAAGTTCTCACAGTTATTGCAACACCCTATGAAAGGAAAAAAAAGTGAATTTTATAATTCCATAAATACTATTTTCTTGGCTGAGCACAAACTGCTTTATAAGCATAATCTCATTAATCCTCATAATCGGCCTTTCATTTTTGCCTAGGCAGGTAGCAAGTAGTACTTGTCAGTTCAGAGTTTGGATTCCACCAGAGGATTGCTTCAGTGCCAGACCACGTCAGAATCCACCTGGACACTAGCCTGGGAAGAGATTTCTGAATTAAGGTCCCCGAAAAGTTAGACTTGGGCACTATCTAATGAGCTTTTCAGACTGTGCGAAGACCAACACGCTAAACTAAAACATGCACACACTTAAACCAACTGAAGATCCTTTTTTACGTAAAATGATTGAACTTAAAAGAAGACAGCCAGGAATTACAGAGATCTGGGTTTTAGACACAATTCAGAAGGTTCTCTTCATCACCGTCACCTCCCTTCTCTTGTCTCCAGCCCTGAGACATTCCAGGGCCTGAGCTTCACCCTTGCAGTTAGGACTGAGGTTACCAATAATGAGGCCAGAAGTGTTTTGCACCAGCCGCACGTGTGTGAGACAGCTCACGTCCCCTTCACAGCCGCTGCAGCAGCTGCAAGTGGAAGACGATGGAGCCACAAATAGCAGGAGCCCTGAACCGCCCAGAGGAGAGCTGCCCATCAACCAGGGATTGGCTAGTACTGGGTTTCCCTTGTGAGAGCAGCTGCCATTACCTGAACTGGCTCACTGCCTCTGCCCTAGGCAATGGGCAACTTGGTAGCTCTCTTGTGGCATGGTGTGACAGCTCGAAGTTCTTTATTGAATCCTAAAAGATTATGTTCTTAAATTAATCTATTCCTGTGGGTGTGGTACCCTTTAGATTGCATTAGAGTCACTTTAGATCACTTGATTAGCTTACTTTGGGTTGGACTACGTCAGTGAGGCATGACTCAGGTTGAGTCTCTGCCCTCTTGCTGGGTCTTATATAAATGGAGACAGAGAGAGACTCAGTGAAAAAGGGAAGCTGCCACTTTTTATCCTGCCATGTGAGAGGGGAGTCGAGGGTCGCTAGCAACCAAAGCTGAAGCACTAAGCCCCCAGTAGCCTGGGCCCACAGAGCAGCTCAAGACTGAAGAGACGAGCCATATGCCTGATCACCCACCGCTGAACTCAGAGGGAAAGCAGAGCAGCCGAGACTGAGAGGAGGCCTGGAAAGAGACAAGCCCTATGCCTGCTCGCCCACAGCTGAACTCTGGGAGACGACAGATTCTGAGATTCTGGATGGGAAAGCAGGGATCTCAGCAGAGATCAGTGCTCATTTTGCTTCACCACATAGTCGGACCCCAGGATCACCAGTAGCTGACTTTGATGAGAAAGCATCTCTGCTGATGCCTTGATTTGGACGTTTCACGGCCTCGGAACTGTAAGCTCTTACGCCAAATAAAATTCCCATTATAAAAGCCAACCCATTTCTGGTACTTTACATCAGCAGCCCTGTGGCAAACGAAGACAGACGACATGCCAACCCGTGAACCATCTTTCATCCATCTAGTTACCAAAGATGCAGAGAAGCAGACTGAAATCTTAGAAAGAAAAGAAAGAGGATATCTTTCTTTTCTTGATTTTGGCAGCAGTCTTAGACTTTTTCTTCCCCTAAATGACTAGAAAAGACCTTCAAGGCTTCAAACAGAGGTTAAAAACCCAGGGAGAGATTTGCAGAGCCTGTGTGAGAACAAGGGGGACGGATGCTTCCTCCTTCCCGTTCTGACAAGGCATCCCCGTCACACCGCTGTCAACCCCAGTGCATGACCCTCAAAGCCTCCTCTGCCATCTTGTTCCTCACAGGATGTGGTCACATCGACGCTCCCCATGTCTGTCCACACACCCCTCTGCCATCACTCAGTAGCGTGTGGCATCAGGGAGTTGTCCTCGGAGCCTCCCCCATTTTCCATGGGGTCCCGCATCTCTCTTCCATGGCAGTCCATCTCAGGACTTGCGTGACTATCCTGTCTGTACCGTTTTCATCTTATCAAAACCTGCACTCAGGGGCCTAATAAATTAACTCCTACTAATGTTTAAATGGCCGACAGCCTCACATCTTGTTGACAGGGTCCTACACTTTTAGAACACTAAGGAGTCCTGTAGTCTGGGTCACAGGAGTGGGGTGACCTGTTACGTAACAGTGGACGTGGGCTCAGAACTCAGATCTACCCTTGGTCCACAACCTCTCCCTTCTCTCCTGTCCCCCATTCCTCTAGGAGTTTTTACATTTTCCCATGGAACAAACTCAGTGCACCGATTCTTTAATGGCAAGATTTTGAACATCAACAGAGAGGCCAAAGCAGCCCTTCCCAATGCCACCCAAATAAAATCACACACACACACACACACACACACACACACACAGTAAATCCAAACTTGAGCATGGATTCCAGAGGCAGAAGGAGTACAGCCATGCTGAGAGGGCGCTCCAGCTCTGTCCCTGCCACCTTCATTTCCCAGCTATTATCTGGGCACCTGCACAAGGGACACACCACCAATATTTGTTGATCTACCTTCCTTTTTGTCACTTCAGTTGTTATCAGTGCTCGTTTGGGGAGCTTTGGGGGCACTGTGAGCTTCGATGCAGTTCTGAAGCATTCTTATATCCCTAAGGCTGTGCGCAGCAGGCCACTTGCTACAAGGGACAAGAACCAGATTTGCCCTGAAAACTTTAGGAATATCAGATCCAAAAATCACATTTATTGAGCACTTGCTGTGTGCCAGGCGGTGATCTAAGTACAGAAGAAAGGGCTCATGGCTTTCAGCAGATTGAGAAGCAAGAACCAGAGAGAGACACAGACAGAGACAGAGAGATTTACTACATAGGTTAAAAAAAAAAATAGGTACAGTCATTCAACTAACTTTATGCCACAACCAATTTGGGGTGGCTTTTAGTTTTTAGCCGTTTGCTTCGGCACCCTGTAGAATCAAGCAGGCTGCTATTCTCCATGCTGGCGGATATTTCAGAGTCAAGGTCCTCGTTAGATCGGTTAGAAGCAGCCCTGTTCTCATGAGTGCAGCAGTGACGGTCAGTTTCACCGTTTTCAGACGTGCTGAGGTAAAGGGGGGCTCCTCTTTCTCAGGCGGCCCGTGTTTGGGGACCCGAGGGTTTCAGTCTGTTCTAAAACAGTGCAGATGGCCCTTTGCCTCTCTCCAGGAAGGCGTTTGAGAGCTGGCTTGCCCTGGCCGGCAGCAGTCTCCGCTCTGCTGGGTCCTCCCACCTGCCCGCGTCGCGCGGCTTAAGGGATGGGAAAGACCTCAGGCGCTTTCACGCCTTGGCTGCGGAGGCTGCTAACCCAAACCAGAACGGTGCCCGGAAGCGCAGGGGGCTCTTGTGAGGCTCAACCCAACCCAGAACGGTGCCCGGAAGCGCAGGGGGCTCTTGTGAGGCTCATCCCAAGTCCCGGCACTGGTAAGTTTCTAGTGTACACGCAAAAAGCGCAAACTCAGACCACACATGCCACAAAGCACTGGAACGTGATCTGTACAACTCTCTAACGGACACAGGCAAAACCTGGACCAGAAAACTTGTGTGACAAATCTACTGCCACATGTCAGCAACAAAAGCAAACCCTCTCGCGGGTGAGGACAGTCCCTCAACACACACACACCAGGGACAACTAAGCCAGCCGTGGAGCCGCCCCACATCCTGGGCACCTGATGCCCACATGCTGTTTGTACCCTATGAGATGCCCCCAAAACCAAGAGTTTTTAAGCCACATCC
>JAQZBX010046042.1:0-20875 GCA_029593785.1 Cabassous unicinctus | reverse complement strand
TTTTTCATGTGTTTCTTCACCATTTGTATTTCTTCTTTGGACACTTGTCTTTTCAAGTCTTTTGCCCATTTTTTAATCGGGTAGTTTGTTTTCTTATTGTTGAGTTGTATGATCTCTTTATATATCATGGATATTAAATGCTTATCAGATATGTGGTTACCAAATATTTTCTCCTATTGAGTTGGCTGCCTTTTCACCCTTTTGACAAAGTCCTTTGATGTGTAAAAGTGTTTAATTTTGAGGAGGTCCCATTTATCTATTTTTTCTTTTGTTGCTCATGCTTTGGGTGTAAAGTTTAAGAAACTACAGCCTACCACAAGATCTTGAAGATGTTTTCCTACATTTTCTTCTAGGAGTTTTATGGTTGTCACTTTTATATTAGGTCCTTGATCCATTTTGAGTTAATTTTTGAATAAGGTTTGAGATAGGGATCCTTTTTTTTTCTTTTGGATATGGATATCCAGTTCTCCCAGCACCATTTGTTGAATAGACTGTTGTGACCCAGCTGGGAGGCCTTGACTACCTTGTCAAAAATCACTTGACTGTAGATGTGAGGATCTATTTCTGAGTTCTCCATTAAGTTCTGATGATCAATGTGTCTGCCTTTATGCCATTACCATACTGTACCGACTGTAGCTATGCAATATGAGTGAAAGTCAGAAAGTGAGAGTCCTCCAACTTCATTCTTCTTTTTTAAGATCTTTTTTAGATATTCGGGGATGTGGGGCCCTTTTGATTGGACTACATCAGTGAAGCATGACACAGATTGGGTTTCCACTCTCTTGCTGGGCCTTATATAAACAGAGACATAGAGGAAGAGACACACGGGAAAAGAGAGCTCTGTCATTTTGGGCTGAAAGAGAGGATTCCAGGATGGCCTACAACTTCAGAAAGGCAGAGAAGCCCTGAGAGGCTAAGAAAGTTCCCAGAGTCTGGAATCAGCAGAGCACAGAGGCACTGAGAGAGTCCCCTGAGGGACTGGGCCCATGGAGCAGCTCAAGGCTGTGGAGGATTGCCAGTAGCTGAATTTGGTGAGAAACCATCTCTGATGCTGCTTTGATTTGTATATCTCAAAGCGTCAGAACTGTAAGATTTTCCCTAATAAAATCTCCATTTAAAAGCAAACCCATTTCTGGTACTTTGCACCAGTAGCCCTGTGGCAAACAAAGACACCTTCTTTGATTAATAGTGTATTAGTCAGCCAAAGGAGTGCTAATGCAAAATACCAGAAATTGGATGTTTTTATAAAGGGTATTTATTTGGGGTAGAAGCTTACAGTTACCAGGTCATAAAGCATAAGCTTCTTCCGTCACCAAAGTTTGTTTCCACGTGTTGGAGCAAGACAGCTACTGACGTTTGCCATGGTTCAGGCTTCTTGGGTTCCTCTCTTCCTGGGGCTCCATTGCTCTCCCAGGTCAGCTCCTCTGTTTCCTCCACAAGGTCAGCTGTAGACTATGAGGCTCTCTAGGCTTTTCCTCTCTCACAAGGCCAGCTGTGAACTATCAAGAGAACGGCTCATCTCTTTTCCCAGAGCCTTCTCTCTTTCCTCACAACCAAAGTCCTCTGTGTGCTCACTCCCCTGGGCTCCAGTATTAACACTCAACATCAGAACTCCAACATCAAAACTACTCCAACTCTGTCCTTTGCCATGCCTTTTATCATTGAGTCCCCACCCACCAAGGGGTGGGGCTCAATGCTCTACTGACGTGGCCCAATCAAAGCCCCAATTATAACTTAATCATGCCCAGATGAACAGACCAGTTTACAAGCATAATCCAATATCTATTTTTGGAATTCATAACTTCATCAAACTGCCAAACTGCTACAATTGGTATGTTTGAAAATTAAAATCTATCTTTAACTCTTGACAGAATTTTATGAGATGCAAGTATTTGATATGCTATAAAGCAATAAATCCTGTAAAGCTGGCCAATAACGTCAGTCATCTCTAATAGTTTGTTTTTAATTGGCAAAAATGAATAAGCCTAGTATTTGCTATGCCATATCTTTCCCTTTGATACATTGATATAACAGTAATGAATGTAAGAAACATTATTGACAAAATGTCCTTTATATACGGTAAAGATTCAGAATTTTCACTTTTGAAACATGGAAATGACTGTAACTTTTCAGACAAAATTACATAAAGTAAATTAAAGTAAAAGGTTTTATATTTAAATTGATTGGTATCATCATAAATATTTTAAGTAGGTTTTCAGTAGTAGTTAAATAATAGCCATTTATTTACATTTATCTTAATTAGAGCTTACTTTATTGACTTGGGATGAAATAAGGCTTCTAAACATTTTAATTAAAATAGTTGTAAGTCATTCTGATTAAAATTAATGTCTGCTTATAAAATTATAGAAACATAATGTTGAATGTGACTAACTTCCACATTTCTATCCTCAGAGTAATCCACTGTTAATGGTTAGGTACTATACTGCTTTTGTTGGTTTAATTACAGATGTGTGTGTGTGTATATGACTATTGCTTTGTTAAAAATGTAAATACGTGCAAATGCATATAGAATAAACTTAAAAGTCTACTCCATTTTCAGGAAAAGTCAAGGTTAGATTGCTGGTGCTATTGTAATTATTTTAGAGAAGGTAGTTATATCTTTCTTGAAAAATTTAGATAAGTGCTATTAATATATTTATTTGAACTAATATGCTTATTTTTTATTCTTTATAATGATATGCTTATTTTTCATGCATGAACATCCACTGTAAATTTTCTTAATTTACCACTTATATTTTAAGCCAAGTGACATATAAGAGAAGTATTCTTCTGTTCTCTGTGGTCAACTCTTGCCTTACCACCTTCTGATACTATAGGGTGACTCTGGTTCAATCAGCCCTGGGATCAGTCCTGCCCAGTTCCATAATTTAAACTGGAAATTTATTTGAGGCCTGGTCCTTCAAGAAGTGGGATCTGAAAGTAGTCTAGTTCTATGCTGGTACCCATCCAAGGGAACTTTGGGTGCAGTTTCTTTGTCTAATCCCTCTTGACTGAGAACAGTTTGCCTGATTGGCCTTTTGAACACATCCTGTTCCATTTCCTACAGCTATTTCTGGGCCTAAATTTAGACTCCAAGACCAGCTAGGTGAGCTGGTCTTGTAATTTGGTCTTCTAATTTCCCTACAAGGCTTTTCCTATAAAGCTTTTCCCTCCCAATTGTGGTAGCTATAATTCTCAGGAACTAAAAATACTTAGATATTATCTAGGAACAAATTAGGCCTTTTTATAGCATACTAGGATTTGATCTTAAAAATACAAATTAGCTACTCATGATGAGAGAATAAAGACTGTTTTATAGGTCTTATGTTTAAATTTTATTATTTAAAATTTAAATTACATAGGAGAGAGAGTGTCACAGTGGAGTTGGAAAAAAATATAGTTTCAAGGTTTTTGTCCTCTGAAGACTTAATCCAGCCTTGTAAACATCTAACTATACTTAATGCACTTGTCATTCCCTTCCAGTGAAATCCTTTGAGATTGCCCAGATCAGATTAAAGAATATTTAGTCCCCTTTTATTTGGTAATTTGAACGCTGGCTCCTTCCATTAGATGGATAATCTTACTATCCAGATAAGCTTTTTAAATCTTCTCCACAAATTGTTTCTGTATCTTTTTCTTTCCGGCTTAGACTTCCCAAGCAACTTTGCAGCCGTTGTTGTGCTAGCTGTCATTACAGTGTGACAGTCGTTACAAAAACTAAGTTGAGATTGTAAGAGTTGGTATTGATGATAACCCTATAACATGTAGGGTGAATTCTCTTTGAGAGGTATGCACTACCATCAGGAGGAGGATAGAGCAATGGACAATGGGAAATCATTGTAATTTGGATTCTTAAGGCATATCATAAAAGGCCAGAGAATTGTCCCTTGTGCTGTGTATTAGTTTCCTATTGCTGCCTTAACAAATCATCAAAAATTGGGTGGCCTCAAAGAGCAGAAATTTTATTCTCTCACAGTTCTGGAGGTGAGAAGTCCAAAATCAAGGTTTCAGCAGGGCGACACTCCCTCTGAAGGTTCTAGGGAAGAATCTTTCCTTACCCTTCCTAGCTTCTACTGCTATTTGCCAGTTATTGCTGGAGTTCCTTGGCTTTCAGCTGCATCACGCCAATCCTCTGCCCCATCCTCTGTGTGTGTATCTCTGTGTTGTGTATCCTCTTCTCTTCTTATAAGGACATCAGTCGTACTGGATTTAGAGTCCACCCTGATCCAGTATGACCTCCTCTTAACTAATTACATCAACAAAGACCCACTAATTACATCAACAAAGACCTGACGTCCTAAAACGTATCCTGAGATTCAGGGTGTATATGAATTTTGCAGGGACCTTATTCAACCCAGTTCTGGGTGTAACTTTGGTAGTTAAGGAAACAACTTTCTAATTCTTGAAGAATCAAAGTTTAAATATACCATTGTATGATATTTTTTAAAAATTGGGTGAGGACAATGAAAATAGCATGATAAATGGAATACACAAAGAAGTTGACCTGTAAACATGATAATTCATAGACATAATTTAAAAGAAAGCACAGGTTTTAACATATCTTAAAATGCATTAAGATAAAATATCAAAATAATATTATAGCAAATGAACTAAAATGTGCTTGACATTAAGTTTATACATAATGACTCGTTTGCAGGCAAAAATGAGAAAAAATTCTGCACAGTAAGTAATTTGAAAGACTTCACATAGCCATGGAGTCTAATGGTTTTGTGTATGTGGTTTGTTTGTTTGTTTCTCAGTATCTCTCTGGTTAAACGTTAATAGCAGGTTTTGAAAAGTAAAGACCACAAAACTGAATCCATAAAAGTTCCTTGGGCGGCCTACATGCTGATGTATTTTTCCTTTAAATATATATATTTTTTATCTGTCCTAAAGAAAGCACAATTTCTTTTAATACCTCCTAACAGTCTTTTGAAAAACAAGAATTCAACCAAGAATACTGCCTTTATTTAAAGACTGTTCCTTGACCATTTAATTTTTCTCCAGCCTTCTCCATCATATCACAAAAAGAGATTGAGAATTCTTTTTAATTTTTCTGACTTTAAGGCTCTATCAGTGTTTCACAGCTCAGATAATATAATATGTTTTTGTATGCTGCATTTAGCAAGATCATATCAAGAAAACCAAAATTAAATAAAACAATCTAAGTTGATTTCTGCATAGTTGCATTTTCTCAATTTTATGAATTTTTCTAAACTATTATTTTATGAATAGTGCCAAATTGTTAAAATAAATCCTTAAGGAAAAAGAGTAAGTTCCCATGTACAAAATCATTGAAAAATGACTGAAACCATGAGAAAAACTAAAGCTTGTTATTTTTCTTTTAAACATTTGTGTTTTATTAATCCAAAGATTCCAAACTGATTTACCTTATTCTTTTATTACCTTAATTTGGTAACTTAAAACCAGTATTTATTGAATGATTTTTTGTTAGCTGTGTACAACCTACCTAATATTTCTTAAAATTTATATCCTTACAAAATCTATATAAGGGAGGTTTGTGTTATTTCCTTTCCTTTACAAAAGAGGGGACTAAATCTGTAACAGATTAAGAAACTTGATAAAGCCATACAGGTTTTAAGCATCAGAGCTAGAAATTAAACATAAGTATTATTCCAGAGTCCTTGTTTTCCATAACAAACAATTTTACTTCTTGTACCTAAGTCCTTATAACTTGTTTTCTTTTTTCCTTTTTATAAGTAATCTACCCAAATGGTTATTCATTTCTTAAAGGACTATATTAACTCATTATTAAGATTAAGATGTAATATTTTTTCAATAGGTATTTTCATGTAATAAGACATTGCAGACTGGTGATATCTCATATGATGTTAGTGTATCAAATACAGCTATTGAGCAAGATGCGATCCAACATTTATCTACTTTTCTCCTATAAATAACCTAACCTATAGAATTCATTCTTAATGCTATACTTCTTTTGGTACAGGAGATTTCAATTACATCAGGGATACACATCTTTGACTTCAAAAGGTTTGGCGGCCTGGGAGAAGAAGAAAATTAAATGAAAGATGATATCAGTAAAAATGTATTCAAAATCAATTTTTAGCAACTAAGATATTGCCTGATACATAATGCACACATAATAAATATTGCATTTAATTAATTAAAATTTCTTATATAAAGCCTCTTTTTTCTTTTTAAGTCATTTATGAATATTTGTTTTTAAATAATTTTTTTTAAATGAAAGAAGAAACAGCCCATAGTTGCCCAGAGTGAATTTTAAGGGTAAGACTGATTTCAGACTGCCCAATTTAGAAATAAACCATGCCCTCAATTTTTTGGCATCTCTCCATCTTGCTTCTGCTTTCTGCTGTTTGATTTCAGTCTCTGGCTTTGTATGGCAACAAGGTAGCGGCATCAGTTGTTATACTCTGCATCCTTTCAGATTTCAATCTGAAGGAAAATGCCACTTTCTTCCATCCCACAAGTCTTAACAGAAGACTCATGGCATACTTTTGATACTAGTAGGGCAGACATATATCAATGAATGAAACACTGTGGCCAAGAAATTGTAGTCCTGAATTAAGTAAAAGTGAATTCCACCAAACACATTGAATTGAGTGTGAGTGAGAATGTTTGCCCCAGAAGGAAACTGAGATGAAGTTTCACAAAGGGTGAGTAGATGCTGGTTGACAAAAACAATAGTCATCTGCTATAGACTTCACAAAGAATATATTAGACTTTATTACTTTGTGGATTGTTTTATAAATGCCTAATTATTACTAGAATCAGGAAATTATCATATGAAAGAGAAAATTCCATTCTTAAAGAGTCATTGACTCAGCAAATTATCAATTTATACAAACTATCCTCTACCATACTTTGATAATGTATCATATGGAATTATTATAACTTATTTTGGTCTTCTAATTTAATGAAGAGTGTTCAGTGAATCTGTCTGTTTCATTGTTAGTTCTGCATTTATTTTTGTAATTCTGATTTTAAGTTATCTTCCCATTTGCTACATGAGAATTCCCATATTCACAGTGTGTACCAGAATCTGAAATTGTGAGAACTCAGTGAAATAGAATCAGATCAAGTTAAATTTCTTTAAGTATTTCTGCCTGGTTTTAATAATGTACAATTAATATATATATAAAAACCATTTAGCTTTTATCTATTAGTGAGGATCTGCTGGCCTAGTTTCAAAAGTTGGTCTCCTGAGCATAATGGACATAATTGAAATTCTTGTTAAGTTTTGCAATTTTAATGAAAATACTAAATGACTTGTGGAGTAGCATGGTAAATTTGCTGTCCAGATCTCAGAGGATGAAGCTATGATTTCATTCTTCTATTTTCTACTGTTTTATTCTTAACTATTATTAAGTTTATTAAAATGATTTCAGTCCTTTGACTTTATTTTCAGATCATTGATTTCCAGGATGACTTGAGTTTTTATTTATTTTCATAATTTTCTCTTTATAATTGAAAGTTACAAAAGGGCACCATACAGAGTAGAAAACAAGAATGCATTGATTAATTCTGTGGTCTTGCTTTTCTGAGCTATGGATTGAATAAAGCAATATGGTGTGATATGCTTGGAACTACAAAGAGCTCTGATTTAAAAAAAAATACTCTAATTATTAGCTTCATAATATACAAACTCCAATTAATTTTTAAAGTAGTTTTAATGGTTTTCTAGTGAAAAAAAAAAGACTTGAATACAATTGAAAATACACTTTAATATTTAGGATGTGCATTTAGAATAAAATAATAGTAACTGAATATATTTCAGTTCATTGGAAATTATAAAGATTTTTACTCAGGCTTTTGGCTTTGTATATTTTTATTTAATTTTTTTTCAATTTCAATATTTTATGTGCTTCTGCATTATTCACTATGATATATATGAGCAGGAAAGGACACAGGATAAGAAGCAAGGATACAATTAAATCTAATCAGAGAGTTAAAGTTTTAATTCTGCACTTTCATATCAACATTGATCCATTTTGCTGCATAAAAGTGAATAGTTGAAAAACCAAAGATTAAGAAACTTCATTAGGTAAATTTGTTTTTAGATATATGGAATGGACTTCTGGAGAAAGAAAATGTTATAAACTTTGTTGCCAATCATTAACATATTCACTTTATTTTACTCTTTACTAACTACATCCAGCAAATCTCTGTTATCTAACAGGCTCCTTTCCAAGTATCCTCTGTTCAGTGTCTAATTTGATGCTCACAATATCTGTGAAGGTTTGATAATAGTGTCCCATTTTTCAGATGAGGAACTAATTTTCAGTGTAAGTAGCTTGCCTAAGGTCACATAAGAATTGGAGCCAAAATTCGAATTTATCTTATGGATTTGATTGTAAAACCTGCTTTTAAATCTATATTGATTCACATTGTCCTAAAATGGCAATAAAATCTAAATCCCTATATAAGTAATTTATTTTGTAAAAGGGAAACATTAAGTAAAATATGTAAACTTAATATTTTTAGGTATTGTAGACATTCTTGAGGAGAAATATTATGATTTAAAATAGAAGATTTCATAGATGATTCTATTATTTGCAGAAATAAAGACTAGCACAAAAACTTAAGCCCTAAAACAGGAAAAATATGGGCAAATATTATTCTAATATTTTAAATGTGATAGAAAGCCACAACTCTTCTGAGAAATTCAAAGCAAAACATCAAGATATTCTTTATTCTTAATATTTAAAGATTATTGTGGTAGTAAGAGAAAAATAAGGACACAAAAAATATAATAAAAGTAACTAAAATTTTGAGGGTTGACTTGTGTCAAGAACCACTCTAAGCACTTCACATGTTCACATTTTTAACATTCACCGCAACACTATGAGATAGTTACTATCTTTATTATTATATCCATTCCAAGGGGAAAGCACTGAGGCCCAGGGAGGTTTACTAAATTGACCAAGGTCCCACAGCTATGTGGGTGGCAGAGCTATAATTTAAATTCAGGCATATTAACTAGACCACGATACCCAAAGAGTACTAATACCTTGAAAAGTCACCAAAGAATAAAGATTGGAGTATTTTTTAAATTAAGGTGTTAAATATGCTGAAATTTCTCAGGTTATTCCATGTGCATAATAAATTTGATGATAATTTTTTGTTGTTGGTTTCTTTTGTTTATAGGATATTTACTTTAAGAAATGTAAAAGTAAATAATAGGTAATACAATGCTACGGCATTTGAAAGTGATATGTGAAAGATTTAAGTTTGAAAACCATTGCTATATGTTACTGGAATAATCAGTAGGATAAATTAGGACATACAATACCCACACCCCACATTATAATAATTTTTTCCTCCAATTTTCGGTGAAGAAAAAAGTAACTATAATGTAATGGTCTATATGCAGAAATGGACATGGATTTTAAGTGTTATAGAATATCAAAATATTCACCATTCCATTGACTATGAAAAGCATCTTTTGGAAAAAAGAGTAAAGTCTTTAGGCACTTGTAGAAGTCTTTCAATATTTTTCTGTTTTTTTAATTGTGTTTGTTTCTTAACTTTAAATTCAAGAGCCCACAAAGGATAACAGAAGAGGAAAGATGAGATTCCATTTTAAGAAAGAATGAATAAGATATTAGATTTCCCTGAATGACAATAAAACTGCTACGTATATAAAACTACTTTAAAAGTAAATACTTGGGAGAGGATGTGGCTCAAACTGTTGGTCGAACTGGGTTCGATCCATGGGACCTCCAGGTAAAAAAAAAAAAAAAAATGTAAATGCAATCACAAGATAATAAGAAAAACTAGATATCAATAAGCTTTAAATTAAATTAGTTTTGGGGGTGAAGGTAAGTGCTCAAAATAAATGAATGATAGAGGTAAATAATTTATATGTTTGAGGTGATTATTTGATAGAAAAAGATCTTGTATGAATTAGACTTATTAAATGTTTATTGGCATTAGTATGAACCAACTTAAATTGATAATATGAACTGACAACATAACCTCTCTGAAGATTGAAAAAAAATCATCTGAAGGTGTTAAAATATTATAAACGCTCTGTTCCTAGAAATTATTACTCCCTGTTTGTTTCCTGGAATTGTTAAAAATACATATTTTTAAAATAATACTCTTTGTCTTATTTCCTTGTTTTAATATCCTTTCCTCTGTATTAATGAATTAAATCTTATTTTCACATGATCCAAGATAGTTTACCTTAAACAAGTGAATTTCTAAGGACTCTTGGCAACATAATCTCCTTAAAACATGAAGTAATTTTCAATGAATTATTGTTGATCAAGACAGAAAGAGTACTGTAATGAACTGAACTTTTGAAATATAAATTTACAGTGTTATTGTTTGTTTTGCATCCCAAGAGAAATTTATTTTGTTCCGTATTTAAAATTAAAAAAAAAAGATATCAAGTCTGAATCAACCAGTTTTTATTTGTTCTTATGTGTTCAGGTATTTGTTCTCTTCACTAAAATTTTAATAAAATTTAAACATGTAAATGACACACTCAGAAGTTGGGTATTGTTAGTTTGAACTTCAGTTTCTTGCAAGATTAAAGTTTAGGTAAGTGTGTGTGCATGTGTCTTACAAAATTTAGAAATCTTTTTAAGCATAAGATGTTAGAGTTCCTCCTTTTTTCATCATTTATTTGCCTTTTCTAGCATAAGCAAGAAAGGACTACTCACTGATGTGTAACAATAGGGAAATATCACTAGGTTACCACTACAGATATTTTGGATTTTTCTTATTATGGAAGAAATCTGATTTTCAAATTATTATTTTTCTGCTCATTTTATTTTCACATTTATTACTTGTCAATTTAAGCATTTTGGAAGTTTAAAATGTTAACTGCAACACCTAGATTATATATCATAACCTCAGCAATCATAATTATTTTAGTGGAATTTATAAATGTTTAAAATCTGCAGATTAATTTTGCCCTTCCTCATAGCATAGATATAGTGATAAATATATAAGAGTCAGCCTGAGATAGAAGATAGAAGTAGAATATTATGACTATCAATATTATAGAAATATAATTTTCTTTGTAAAATCAAAGCTCCTGAAATTATTTTCATTTTTATATTTTATGGTATTATAGACACAATTGACCACCCTGTTAATGCCTTATGAAGATTGATTTCAACAACAAAAAATTTACCTTGATAGAAAATATACGAAAAAAATTAACCAAAAAGCTGGTATTATCATTTTATATGGGGAATAAAAAAAAGCCAAATTTATATTATATTTATGAAACTAAATAGTCTTCAGTACAGAGTAAAGAGCACAGTGTTCAAAGCTACAGGATTTTGAAGGAATTTGATATAGTTCTTGCATGCATGTGCTTATTTATGCTCCTTCTTGTTTCAAATAGGATTTAATAAGTTGTCTTGGCACTAACTTCTTTAGATGGGCCTGAGGTGAAGTTTTCTCTGGTTGTTCACTTATTTGTGCTGGGTTAAAAGATGAAAGGGAATCTATAACAAGGTGAGACTATTTCCTTTCTGATACCATCTACATAATTTTTTTCTGTTCTCATAACAAAAGTATTTTTGAAATATGTTTCAGTGATGCACAATATGGAATTTGTCTTCACAGATTCTTTTCTTTGTAATTAGATAAGTAACAAGCACAGCCTGGAGATTAGTATTAATCTGTCACCCTAGTTCTGATACTTTATTACTTGAAATAATGCTAATATCTTAATATACTTTGGTAAAAAATTAAGATTCTTAATCTTTGGGTTTCTTCCCTTGGTATCCCTTTTGTACATGGAGATTCGGAAAGATTGATGTTTTTGTTTAAAAGTCTTTTGAGTACTAATTATCGGTTTGCTGAAGTATAAAACAGATTCTGGCATAAAAAATATTTGCTTCAAATGCAATGAATGTTACAATATACTCTGACAAGAGTTATGCAAACATTAAATTATGTTATTATCAAATCATTTGAGAGAAATGAAATATAAGGGATATTTTTACCCTGTTGATCATCTTAGGTATAGTTTTAATTAAAATATTTTCAATTGCTTATAAAGATAATGTGAGGCAGAAATTTATTTTAAATTAACTTAAATTAATTTAAATGTCATGATATTTTATTAATAAGAGAGTTAATTTCTTCCACTGTTTCAATTTTATGAGGAAATTATGTTTGTTTTCATTTTAAGCTACCTTCCGTTAAGTTCTCTAATTTGAATTTAATTATTCAGTAGTCCTCCAATATATTTGCTGGATTTTTATTAATTATCAATAATATAAATGATGACAGCAATCATCTGAGAAAATGCAGTGGAAATCACAGAAATACCATGGTTAATGTTCAACCAGGGGAACAGATGTAGCTCAAGTTGTTGAACACATGCTTCCCAAGTACAAGTTCCCAGATTCAATTCTCCGGGACCTCCTAAAAACAAAAACAAACAAGCAAACAAATGATAAATCCAACTCAGGGGAGCCAGTGTCATTCAGTGGTTGAGCACCAGCTTCCCACATATGAAGTCCCAGGTTCAATTCCCGGGCCCAGTACCTTAAAAAAAAAAAAAATTTCAACCAAAGGGCCATATGCAGATGCCCAAGAAAAGATACATGTAAAAGGACCAGGGAGGCCCTCAGGCTTTAGCCTGAAGCTATTCTCTAAACTTAATGTATAGATAAACCCTAAGGAGAGCACTCACACAGGTAAATATGCAAAGACTGGGAAAAGTGTATTCTTTTTTCCACTTCTATTTCTCTTGTTAGCTCCCGGCATTCAAGGAAAGCTCTGTTATAACACTAGCTGGATACAACTTTAAGGAACCGATGTCTCAGAGTCTAAAGTCTAGAAGTAACCCAGTACACTATCAAAATGGCCAGGCTTGAACAAAAAGTTACAAAAAATTACAAAGAAATAAGAAGTGATGGCCCATGCAAGGAAGATTAAAGTATTAGAAACCATCAATGAGGAGGACCATACCTGGAATATACTAGGGAAATACTTTTTCAAAACGGTCCTGAATATGCTCAAAGAGCTAAAGGAAAACATTAGCAAAGAACCAAAGGAAATAAGGAAAAAACAGATGACACAAGGAGAATATCTATAGAGAGATGGAAATTATGAAAAGTAGCCAAACAAACTTGCGACCACAGTAACAGAAATTAAAAATTTCCTAGGGGGGGTTCAAGAGCAGTTTGAAGCTGGCAGAAGAAAGAATCAGAAAACTTGAAGATAGGGCAAGTGAAATCATCCAATCTGAGGAGCAGGAGGAAGAAAAACTGAAAAATGAATGGAGCCTGAGGAAACTGCAGGACACTGTATTAGTCAGCCAAAGGGGTGCTAATGTGAAATACCAGAAATGGGTTGGTCTTTATAAAGGATATTTATTTGGGGTAGAAGTCCACAGTTACCAGGCCATAAAGCGTAATTTTCTTCTCTCACCTAAGTCCATTGCCACGTGTTGGAGCAAGACAGCTGCCGACATTTGCCAGGGTTCAGGCTTCTTGGGTTCCTCTCTTCCCGGGGCTGCCTTTCTCTCCGGGCTTAGCTCCTCTGTTTCCTCCACAAGGTCAGCTGTAGACTGTCAGGAAAACAGCTCGCTTCTCTTCTAATGGGGCCTTCTCTCCAACATCAAAATGACAACATCAAAGCTCCAACATCAAAACTGCTTCAACACTGTCCTTTGCCGTGTCTTTTATCTTCGATTCCCCCACCCACCAAGGGGTGGGGCACAACGCCCTACTGACGTGGCCCAGTTAATGCCCTAATCATAAATTAATCATGCCCAGATTAGCAGACCAGTTTACAAGCATGATCCAATTATATTTTTGGAATTCATAATTACACCAAACTGCCAAACGGCTACAGACACCTTCAAGTATACCTATATACTTATTGTGGGTATCCAAGACAGAGAAGAAAGAGGGAATAGAAGGAATATTTAAGAAAATAATGAGGAAGCAGATGTGGTCTGAGCGATTGGGCTCCCGTCTACCATATGGGAGGTCCCGGGTTCATTTTCCGGGGCCTCCTGGTAAAGACAAGTCGGCCCACGCGGAGAGCTGGCTCATGCGGTGAGCTGGCCTGTGCAGTGAGCTGGCCTGTGTAGGGTGCTGACCTGTATGTAGAGCTGGCCCGTGCAGAGAGCTGGAACAACAAAAGAGAGAAAGAGGAGAGACAGAGGCACAACAAACCAGGGGGCTGAGGTGGCTCAAGCAATTGAGTGCCTCTCTCCCACATTGTAGGTCCCATGATCGGTTCCTGGTGCCCCCTAAAAGAGAAGACAAGCAGACACAGAGAGCACACAGTGAATGGACACAGAGAGCCGGCAGTGAGTGCAAAACAACAAGGGAAGGGGTATAAATAAATAAAATAAACCTTTAAAAATAAAAAAAGATATCAAAAGAACAAAGAAAATAATGGCAGAAGCAGTGTGCAGATGTGATGGCACACCTCTGCACACGTGCTGGCATAGCAGTGTAGTCCCCATGGAGCTGCTGTAGTGGTGTCAGCACTATGGCCAGGTCCAGGATGAGCACTGCTGGGCATGGCTGCTGACGTTCAGCTTCGTGTTTTAGTGCAAATTCCTCAGGATCCCCCTCCTGTCCTTCTCCTCTCCTTCATGTCTAGGGTGTTGGAAAATCATGTAGAGCAGGAGGTACTGATGAACACTGAGATGCAGCATATGAAGGAAGAGCTCTCCACCATCAACATGATGGATGAGTTTGCCAGATATGCTAGACTGAAAAGAAAGATAAACATATGGATGCCTTATAAGCTCAAAACTCATATGAAAGCATGGATGGCTCAAATAGTCAAGATAAAGTGGATTATCAGTGTTACTTTCTATGTATTGCAAGCTGCACTGATGATCTCATTTATTTGGAAGTATTATTCTGTCCCTGTGTCTGTGGTGCCAAGTAAATGGATAACTCCACTTGATCATCTAGTAGCATTTCCTGCTAGAGTAGCAGGTGGCATTGGAATTGGATTTTAGTCTGTAACAAACTGTGGCTATTGTGCTTCACCCTTTCAGCTGAAAAGGAAGACTATAAGACTTTTTTGTCCCAATGGAAGTGGTGACAGCAGACATCCTTGTCTTGCTCCTGATCTTAAGTAGAAACAGCTACAAGACTTTTAAAATGGATTTTCTCTTATTAGGTTACAAATCTGATTTACAGTTTTTTGCGTGTGTGCTTCTTTTTTTAAGAAACAAAAGGGCACAGGTTGCCTTTCAGTTTAACATATTTGCTCTTGGGTTTTATGTACAATTCTTATCAGAGTCACAATTTTGATACTTGTTATTGAGCCAGAAAGGTCAATTTGTTACATGTGTGTAGCAACCAACATAATATCAGATTTATAAAAAATGTGTATCATTCCAGGGAATCTGCATGCTGCTACTGCTGATTTGCACTTTTGGTATATTTTTTGCTCAGATTGCCAACTGGAAAGTCACAAATTTATAACAACTTCAACACTTTGAAGGTTTAGTGCTATTTTGAATCCAGATTTAGAAAATAACTTAGTTTTAATACCACTGCTAGAGCTTGAAAATTTTAATTCCATGCAATACTACTAAAACAATTACATTAACTAACATTAACTTGTGATTTTTTTCTTTCTCCATTTAAAATATCATTTTGGGGGCAAGCCTTTGCTATCATAGTATTATCTACTTATTTGAAGCTGTTAATTTTTCTCTGTGTTTTTTTTTTAAATGTGTTCCTGGGACCGTAATGCATTATTTTGTGCTTGTGTTGTGTGTTTTGTATTTAAAACATTTAAAATAAAGTGGATTTTATAACTTTTTAAATATTTATGCTCTGTAGAATGGAACAAAGTAAAAAACCACTATGAAGCCTGTTTAAATTAATCTGAACTGATATAAAAAATAAAATAATGCCTGAAAACTTCCCAAGTTTAATGAAAGACATGAATATACACATCCAGGATGTTCAACAAACTCCAAACAGGTTAAACCCAAATAAACTGACACCATGACATATTATAATCAAACTGTCAAAAGCCAAAGATAGAGAGAATTCTGAAAGCTGCAAGAGAAGCAACATGTCATGCACAAGGGACTCTCAATAAAATTAAGTGCTGATTTCTCATCAGAAACCACAGAGACCAGAAAGTTGTTATATATAAGTGGGTTGACATTTCAGTAGGTTGACATATTTAAAATGCAAAAAGCAAGAAAAACCACTGCCCAAGAATTCTATATCTGGCAAACTGTCCTTCAAAAATGAGGGACAAATGAAAACATTTTCAGATAAACAAAAGCTGAAGGAGTTTGTCACCACTAGATTGGCCCTGCAACAGATGCTAAAGAAAATTCTGTAGGTTAAAAGGAAAGGTCAATAGACAATAGACTGAAGCCACATAAAGAAATAAAGATCTCTGGTGAAGATAATGAATGAGTAAATATAAATGTCAGTACTAATGTATTTTTGGTTTGTAACTCCACTTTTTACTTCCTACAGGATCTCAAAGGCAAATGCATAAAATGTAATGACAAATCAGTGATTTGGGATTCATAATGTTTAAACATGTAATTTGTGACAAGATTTACATAAAGGTGGTGAATGAAGAGTATAAGAACATTATTTTTGTAATACTATTGAAGTTAAGAGGGAGACTGGATGTTAATATTTGACATACTATCTCTTCCTTTGCCTCTGTACTTAGATTTCTCAACAAATTCCAACAAATTCCTGTCTATCAAAAGATGATTTTCTAATTCTTGTAACTGAGAATTCTGCCTAAGAGAATGGAAGCAGTTATATTTGAACTGGATATACCAGCAAACTGAATTAGTGTGGCTGTGTGGATTAATTTAGTAAGAAAAGTTAAGCTTGGAGTTGATGAGATGTTCTGGTTTTCTCAAGGTGATTAGTGTTTAAGACCATAATCAAGATAGATGAAACGAATCTTTGAGAAGGGGAACAAATGGCCTTTATTGAGTGTGAAGCAGATGCTAACCAGGAAGCTAATATTTTACGTATACATTTTCCTAGCTTAAGTGAGAAATTATTTTTCTCTTTTGTAATCATTAACTTTACAAAAATTTATATTAAAATTTTCATAAAATCTCAAAAGATTAGAGTTTTAATAACTTTTATGGTCTAGTACAAATAATGAGGAAAGTTAACTTGGTGTGGCTTTTTCTTCAATAAGAAAATTTGAGGGGCAGAGAGAAAGATGGACAGGAGGCATGAGAGAAAAAAGCAAGTAACAACAGCTAGAAACTTTTAAATTGAATTTAATTAATTATTTGGGATGAGAGATTATAAGAGGCTTAACTAGTATAGTAGCAATGGAATATATGAAAGTAGGAAAGACCTGGAAGACATTGTGGATAAAAAATCAACAGGATTCGAAAATTAAAAAATGTAGGGTATGTATGACAGAGATGGAATAGCCAAGCATATTTCCATGAATATTTGATTGGGTAGATGATTTATTAACAGAGAAAATGAATATGAATACAGAATAAGGAGTATACTAGCAGGTAAAAGGGATATCTATGAGGACATTAATTAATTAATTCAGTTGTGAGACACATGCTTGAGGGACCTGAAGATTATATATTTTTGCTTTACTGTGAACACCAGCATTTATTTTATAATGCAAGCACTGCTTGGTACAAAAATTTCTGCTTTCATGGAGCTTATAGTCCCATGATGGGATGCAGAGAATTAACAATCAAACATATAAATATGTACTATGTCAGGTTGTGAAAAGATATACAAAGAAAAATAAAACATGATCATGGGATTTGGGATTGTTATTTGCCAATCCTCTTTAGAGAAGGCTTCATGAGCAAAAACCTGAAGAAATTGAGGATATCTGAGGAAAGGGCATTTCAGGCAAGGGAATAGCAGCGCAAAGGCCCTGAGGCAGTAGGGATTTATTAGGAACACCAAGAAGGTCATTGTGGCTGGAGTGAAGTGATTTGGGGAAGATGAATGCCTTGGGAATTCCAGACCTGAGGTCCACAAAATGATCTTGAGTATTATGACAGAGACTATATTCATTTTTCCTAGAACAATTCATCCCTTCCTCTGAAGAAACAGATGTTTTAGCAGAGCCTGTGTCCACCTAAAGTAAAGACTACCTTCAAGCAAGGTGTGGCCATGTGAGTGGCAGCATTGAGGCTGAAAGATCACTGAAGACAGATGATCTGTGTCAGTTACCCTTTTCTTTTTTGTTCCTTCCTTCATCCTGTTTTGTTTCGTGATATGGTGACTACCACTTTGGACAATAAAGACAAAGTCCTCACTGGGGATGACAGAGCCAAAAGATAAGGATCTCAGAGCCCAGGTCTTTGAGGACATTTTGTTTTTAGAAGTTTATTCACACACCATACAATCCATTCAAAGAGTACAACAGCTCTCAGCATAATCAGAGCTGTGCATTCATCACCACAGTCAATTTGAGAACACTCTCATTGCTCTAAACAAACAAAAAAATTCCATTCTCCTAATACTCCCTTATTATTGACACTTAGCATTGGTATAACAACTTTGTTACAATTGGTGAAAGAATATTATAATCTTATTGTTAACTATAGTCCATAGTTTGCATTAGTTGTTTTGGTTTTCTTTTTCCCTATTATTAACCCCTTGTAATAGTGATGTACATTTATTCTACTTCAAGGAAGAATATTCTTATCTTTGTACTATTAACCATAGTCATCTTCCACAATAGGCTTCACTATATTATGTAGTCCCATGTTTTATCCTCTAGCTTTCCTTCTAGTGACATACACAACACTAAACATCTCCTTTCAATCACAATCCTATATTAACTATAATTCCTACTGTTAATTACTCTTACAATAATGTGCTACCTTCACCTCTATCCATTTCCATACATTTACAATAGCCTTATTAAAAACTCTGCACAAATTAAGTACCAGCTCCCCCTTATCTACACTCATTCTATCTCCTGGTAACCTATACTTTAGATTTTAACTCCAAGACTGTGCTAATTATAATTGAGACCATACAATATTTGTCCTTTGGTGTCTCATTTATATCACTCAATGTAAGTTCGTCAAGGTTCATCCATGTTATTGCATGTATCTGGACTTCATTCCTTCTGAGTGGGATGGTGACCACTTATTTAAAATAAAAGTTCTGAAGACAGAGAGTTGAACTAGAGGCAGCAGTAATTTATTTCTTTCTCATGAGAAAACGCACACACCCAGGCTAATAAGAGTGGGCAAGTGTGCAGGATCAGTGTAAGGACAAAGATTATATAGTTCCTGTGTTAGTCAGGGTTCTCTCGGGAAACAAAATCAACAGGAGATATGTCAGTAATATGAGATTTTAAAAGAATCTGTCATGCGACCGTGGGGATGCACAAGTCCAGGTTCCACAGGCAGGCTGCAAACCTCCGATGAAAGTCCGATGAAAGTCCGATGAAAGGTCGGGGCTCCGATGAAAGTCCGATGAAAGGTCCTTGATGAGTTTCTGGGAGAAGCTGGCTATCCAAGGACGAGCTGGGAAATTCTCTCTGGATGTTGAAATCACTTCCCCTTTTAAGGCATTCAACTGATTTGATAAATGTGACACCCACTGATGATGCAATCTCCCTGATTGATGCAGATGTAATCAGCCATCCACGTAGTAAACTCACTGGTGATCTTCTTGTATTACAATTAGCCCAGTGCTTGCTGGACCAAACACCTGGACACAATTACCTGGCCGAGTTGACGCATTAGCCTAACCATCACAGTCCACCCCTTGTCAACTCGACAGTCATACACATTACCCTAAACCATACTTAGTCTCTAAGTAAAAACAATAACAGACAAGCATATTTCCACCTAACAATGTTCAACTCCCCTGAGTACAACTGGAAACGCATTAATTCCCCACAGAATAGGGTGCAAGTCCTTGGGTAATATTCACTCTTAAACTTGACATCCTTAAATATGATATGGAATTAATACAACTTTTCATATGATAGGGGAAAAGGTTGGGGAAGAAAACAAGAAATTTGTTTTGTGTACATATACAATCAAACTCATAATGAAACAAGGAAGAAGGTTCATGACTATTATAGTCCTCGTTTCTGTAACTGGTCACGTGGTCGAAGTTCATATTTATCACTACCTTCTTCCACTACCCATTGCATGTTTAAGACTCTGTTCCTCAAGAACGACTCCCGGTACCAAGCTGTATTAGTCAGGGTTCTCTCAGGAAACAGAATCAACAGGAGATATCTGTCAATAATATGAGATTTTAAAAGAGTCTCTCACGCAACCATGGGGACGCACAAGTCCAGGTTCTGCAGGCAGGCTGCAAACGAGGTGCTCCGATGAAAGTCCAATGAAAGTGCCTTGATGAGTTTCTGGGAGAAGTTGGCTGTCCAAGGACGAGCTGGGAAATTCTCTCTGAATGTTGAAATCATTTCCCCTTTTAAGGCATTCAACTGATAGGATAAAAGTGACACCCATTGATGATGCAGTGTCCCTGATTGATGCAGATGTAATCAGTCATCCACACAGTAAACTCACTGGTGATCGAAGTCCATAAATGCTCTTGTATTACAATTAGCCCAGTGCTTGCTGGACCAAACACCTGGACACAATTACCTGGCCGAGTTGACACATTAGCCTAACCATCACAGTTCCCTGGATGCAATGTCCCATTTCCCTCCATCTCAAATCTTACCCATCTCCCATTGTCTGGAAGTTGTGGGCTTACAATCTTAGGTGCAAAAACTAACCCAATCCTAAAGCAGAAAGTGTAAGGGTACGTTCTCAGTGTTCAAAGTTCATCCCCTTTACTGACATGGGTTTTTGGGGAAGTGACTCGAACAAGAATGTGGGAGGATTAGATAAGCAGGAACAGGGAAAAGTTCTGAAAAGAGGCCACCTAGAATGTGGGAGGGTTAG
>JAQZBX010046041.1:0-13193 GCA_029593785.1 Cabassous unicinctus | reverse complement strand
GTGCCGTCCAGTAAAACCCTCACCGATGGGAAACTCGTGAAAGGTGTGCGGGCCCTTTTATTGCAAGTGAAATTCCTGGCAGTAGATATTTCACTTTAAATTAGCATGAAAGAACTCTGGATGAATTAAGAATACATCCTTTTACTATAGAACAGGGTGGAGTTGGCAGTTTCTTTTACTTTTGTTAATATAACGGCCTTGCTTTGTTGTATTTTCTTAATTTGGAATGTAGGATCATTTCAATAGAAGTTACCCTTAGGTATACATTCGTTAATAGCCTATTCTTGTGAGCAATGTAGTAAGAATGTTTAAAATATTTCAAGTAGTGGTTCATACCCCCTCAGACTTCTAAAATTCTATGTACAAACCACTGTGCCGACAACAGTTTTCTTTCTTTGTTAAAGCAAGTCCCTTGATCTCCACCAGGCAAGACTCCACTTGCTCAGTTTTAGTTACCTTGTTACGGTTCCTGCAAAGAGTTTCTCATCTAGCATGGCAGACATAGGTGTAAATAGAAAATATAATAAAAAGCAGAATGAAGGAAAAAAAAAAGCTGGAGGAGGTGCGTTAGCAAAGAACCGTATGGTGAAACAGAAGAAGTAATGGGCCCACTTGGGAGGAATGGGCTAGGCCTGGAGGAGAGCGTGTCGCTGGTTCCGTGAGAGGCACAGGATTCCCTGGGCTGCCGTGGGCAGCTGCGCCTCGGGGGGTGGGTAAATGGGGCTTTAGAGACAGGAAAGCCTGTGAACGGAGATTGTTTTTTTTGTAATTTTTATTCTGGTAACATATATACAACCTAAAAGTTCCCGTTAACCACATTCAAATGTGTAATTCGGTGACGTTACTTGCATTCACAATATTGTGCTACCTTCAACACCATCCATTTCCAGAATTTTCCCATCTTCCCAATAGAAGCTCTGTACATTTCAACCCTTAGCTCCCTGTTTCCTATCCCCACCCCATCCCCTGATAACCTGTATTCTGGATTTTGACTCTTTGAGTTTGCTTATTCTAATTACTTTTTTCCCTTTGTTTTATTTTTATTTTTATTCTAATTATTTGATATCAGAGAGATCATACACTATTTGTCCTTTTGTGCCTGCCTTATTTCACTCAGCATGATGTCTTCAAGATCCATCCATGTTGTCACTTCTGTCGGAGCTTCATTCCTTTTTGCAGCTGAATAATATTCCATTGTATGTAGACACCACATTTTTTTTTAGTCCTTTCATCCGTTGATGGACATGGACTGCTTCCATCTTTTGGCAATTTTGAATAATGCCGCTATGAACGTTGGTATTCAAATGTCCATTCAAGTCCCTGTTTTAAATTCCTTTGGGTAAGTACCAAGTAGTGGGATTGCCAGTCACGTGGTGCTTCTATTCTTAGCTTCCTTAGGAGCTGCCAGACTGTCTTCCAGAGCAGCTCCTCCATTTCACTTTCCCACCAGCAATGAATGAGTGTCTCTTATTTCTCCACATTCTCTCCAATTCTTGTACTTTTCTGTTGTTTTAATAGTAGCCATTCTAGTGAGTGTGATATGGTATTTCATTGTGGTTTTGATTTGCATTTCCCTAATGGCTAATGATGCTGAGCATCTTTTCATGTACTTTTTGGCCGTTTTTCTTCTTTGGAGAAATGTCAATTCAAGTTTTTTGCCCATTTTTTAATTGGGTTGTTGTCTTTTTATTGTTGCGTTGAAGGAGTCCAATGTATATTCTGGATATTAAACCCTTACTGGATATGTGGTTTCCACATATTTTCTCCCATTGTTTGTTTTCATGATAAAGTCTTTTGAGGCCTTTCATTTGTTGCTTGTGCTTTGGGTGTAAAGTCTAAGAAACCATTCCTAACACAAGGTCCTGATGATACTTCCCCACATTTTCTTCTTGGAGTTTTATAGTTCTGGCTTTTATATTTGACTGATTTTGAGTTGGATTTTGTATGTGGTGTGCAGTAGAAGGGTGTTGGAATTTTGGTTGGGATCACATTGAATCTGTAAATCGCTTTAGATAGAATGGACTTCATAATGATATTTAGTCTTCCAATCCATCAACATACAAAGTCCTTTCATTTATTTAGGTCTTCTTTGATTTCTTTTAGCAGTATTTTTTTAGTTTTTCATGTATAAGTCCTTTTCATCCTTGATTAGATTTATTCCTCTATATTTGAATCTATAGTTGCTATGTAAATGGAATTTTTTTTCTTGATTTCTTCTGGTTGTTCATTACTAGTGTATAGAAACACTATTGATTTTTGAGTGTTGATATTGTACCCTACCACTTCGCTGAATTCATTTAAATAGCTCTAGGAGCTTAGTTGTGGTTTTTCCAGATTTTCTGTATATAAGATCATGTCATCTGCAATTAGGGAAAGTTTTACTTCTTTCTTTCCAGTTTGGATGCCTTTTAGTTCTTTTTCTTTCCTCATTGTTCTGGAAAGAACTTCCGGTACAATGTTGAATCACAGTGGTGACCGTGGGCATCTTGTTCCTGATCTTGGAGGGAAAGCTTTCAGCCTTTCACCATTGAGTAAGATGTTAGCGCTGGGCTTTTCGTGTATGCCTTTATCTTGTTGAGGAAGCTTCCTTCTGTTCCTAGTTTTCTAAGTGTTTTTATCAGGAAGGGGTGCTGGATCTTGTCACAGGCTTTTTCTGCATCAAGTGAAATGGTCTTTTCACTTCTTCACCCTGTTAATGTGGTGTGCTGTGCTAACGGATGTTCTTGCTGAACTACCCTTGCACACCTGGGTCGTGGTGTGCAGTGCTGTCCGTGTGCTGTGGGATTCGGTTTGCCAGTGTTTCGTTGAGGATTTTTCATCTCTCTTCGTAAGAGACACTGGGCTGTGATTGTCCTTTTTTGTAGTATCTTTATCTGACTCTAGTGAGAGGGTGATGTTGGTCTTGTAGAATAAATTAGGGACTGTTCCCTTCCCTTCAATTTTTTGGAAAAATTTGCTCAGGATTGGGTTAATTCTTCTTGGAATGTTTGCTAAAATTCCCCTGAGAAGCCATCTTTTCCTGGGCTTTTCTTGTTAGAAGGCTTTTGATGACTGAATCATTCTCTTTGCCAGCTATGGTTTGTTGAGCTCTTCTGTTTCTCTTGAGTCAGTGTAGGTAGTTTCTGTGCGTCTAGGATTTTTAATTTGTCCATTTCATCTAGGTTATATGATTTGTTGGCGCACTCTCGTTCATATAGTATCTCATAGTCCTTTTTATTTCAGTGGGCTTTGTAGTAATGTCCCCTTTTTGCATTTCCGGCTTTAGTTATTTGTGTCCTCTCTTTTTCTCTTCATTAGACTAGCTAAAGGTTTCTCAATTTTAATGATTTTTTTTTTTTTCAAAGAACCAACTTTTACTTTTGTTGATTCTCTATATAGGAAACAGAGAGTTAAGGGTTCAAATATTATTATTATTATTATTGTTCTCTGTTTCATTTATCTCTGCTCTGATCTTTATTTCCTTGCTTCTGTTCACTTTGGTTTAGTTTGCTCTTTTCTAGTTCTTCCAGTTTTGAGATTAGGTCTCTGATTTGAAATCTTTTTTCATGTAACCATTAAGAACTATAAATTCACCTCTCAGGCACTGCCTTTGCTGCATCCCATAAGTTTTGGTATGTTGTGTTTTCATTTTCATTCTCCCCAAGATATTTCTTAATATCCCTTGTGATTTCCTCTTTAACCCTTTGGTTGTTTAAGAATTCAATGTCTAATTTCCACATATTTGTGAAATTTCTATTTCTCCATTGTGGTCAGAGAAGATACATTGTATAATTTCATTGTTTTTTTAATTTATTGAGACTTGTTTTGTGACCTAGCATATGTTCTATCCTGGAGAATGAGGCACGTGCACTGGAGAAGAATGTGTATTATTCACGTCTTCTGTTTCCTTATTGATCTTCTGTTGAGGTGGTCTAGCTGTTATTGAAAGTGTTCTGTGAGAGTCTATTCCTGTCACCTTCTCCCTTCAAATCTGTCAGTATTTGCTTCACATATTTTGGGGCTCTGCTGTTAGGTGCATATTTATTTATAAATGTACTAGAGTTCCTATTTTTCTGCGTCCTTACAAATACTTGTTATTTTCAGTTTTTTTAAATGATAGCCATTCTAGTGGGATATCCTTATAGTTTTGATTTGCTTTTCTCTAATGGTTAGTGATGTGGAGCATCTTTGCATATGCTAATTGGCCGTTTGAATATCTTCTTTGGAGAACTGTTTATTCAAATCTTGGCTCATTTTTAAATTGGGTTGTTTGTCTTTTTTGTTGTTGAGTTATAGAAGTTCTTTGTATATTCTGGACACTAAGCCCTTATCAAATAGATGGTTTTCAAATATTTTCTCCCATTCTGTTTTTTTGTTTTTGTTTTTTTTCACTTTCTTGATGATGACCTTTGACACCCAAAAGTTTTAAATTTTAATGAAGTCCATTTTATCTATTTTTGCTTTTGTCCCGCATGCTTTTGGTGTCAAATCTAAAAGTCCCTTGCCTACTACAAGATCCTGGAGATATTTCCCTATATCTTCTTACAAGAGTTTTATAGTAGTAACTCTTATACTTAGGTCTTTGATCCATTTTTAATTAATCCCACACCCAGCCCCAGAAAACCATTTATCTCCTTTCTGTCTCCTTAGTTTTCTTTTCTGAAAGTTTCATGTATTTGGAATCATTCAGTATGTGTTCTTTTGTGCCTAGCTTGTTTCACTTAGCATAATGTTTTTGAGTTTCATCCATGTTGCAGGACATATCAGAGGTTCATTCCTTTTTACTGCTGGTTACTGTTCCATCATATGGAAGTGGATTTTTATGTCCCTTCCTAGAAGCAGTAAGTCACACCAGGGGCCGGACCCCACTGCTGCCTGTCGTGAGAGTGGGGGCTGGGCAGTGGGAGCCGCTGCACAGAGCTCCCGGGACGCGAACCCGGGCCTCCCATATGGTATACGGGGGCTCTATCCACTGAGCCACACCCGCTTCCCCACAGTGTTCTCTTCCACTCCGGAGGTTCAAAATAGTTGACTCAGACAGCCCTTGCCTGTTTAGTAGTTGTTCTGGTGGAAGGACTGATGCCTGGAGCTCCCTACTGCACCACTGTCCCACAGCCTTCCTGTGAAAAGAGATTTGAGCAGCTGAGCCGGGAGGGGCTTCGCTTTCCACAGGCGCTCACTGGATTTCATTCTGTGGGCATTGGGGTACCTCTTTAAGCTTTAGATCACAGTAATAGCTTTATCCAATATGGCAACTTTGTGAGAGGATTGAAGCAGAGAAACAGTTGTGGGGGTTTGGGTAGAATTGCTGGCCTGAAATTGTGCTGTAACCAGAGAAGTAAAGAGGGAGTGCTGTCCACGTGGGGGCAGGGTGTAAACCTGAAGCACGAGTGAAAAGGAAGGCAGAATGGATGCAGGAAATGGAAGGGCACGGCCCTAAAATTTCAAGAATGTCTTTTCTTTGCCAGGACTGGCAATCATTAAGAATAGCTAAATTTAAATAGAAGAATGACTAACCAGGAAAATTCAACCATTTAGAAAAGTTTAAAAGTGTCTTTGAGGGGAGTGGGTGTAGCGCAGTGGTTTGAGCAGCTGCTTCCCATGTACGAGGTCCTGGGTTCAATCCCCAGTACCTCCTAAAAATAAAATTGTCTTTTGGGCCTCTCACTTAAAGATGTTACCTGAGCGCAAGTGTTTAATCTCTCACCCTTCAGGGACTATAATAAGTGTGTGGAGGGGCTGGGGGGAACTGGGAATGCTCCAGAGACCAGGAGAAGATGCTGTCCATTTTTCAGAAACTAAAGGAATTTTTATAGGATACAGTATTGAAGGACAAGCCATCAACCTGGAATTTAGTTTATAGAGAAGAAAAGTACACCTTGGGAGTCAGGGGCAGTGTTCCCCAGAGGAGCCTGCTATCTGCCAGGGGGTCGGGGATGCAGGAAGCTGGAACCGGCTGGGGGCATTCAAGGGGCAGCAACTCATTGACCCTGCAAATGTCTGCAGGAAGTGCAGCGGGAACCCCTAGAGATGGGGCCTGCCTCCTTGTCCCGACTACTTGTGAGCTGAGTAAGGGGGGGTGCCCGCCATTCAGCCGACCTGGGGTTGCTGCGGCAGACCCAGAGAAGGGCTCGGGCCCTGAGACAGCGCTGCAGCGGAGGCTGCTGCCGGCCGCGGGCTCCTCCCGGTCGGTCTTGTAGCCTGGCAGATCAGAGACGCGCACTCGCAGTCTTCTCTCCTACACCCATCTGGCCTGAGGGTTTGAACAGAGATCTGCACAGTATCTGACAAAACCCATCCCAGCCCTCAGTTGTGAAGAAGCCCAAGCCTGGCTCTCTCTGTAAGGAGAAGGAAACATAAAATTCAGAAGGTCAAAAGGAGGTAAATCTGAGCTTTCCGAGCATAGGGAACAGGAAAAAGAAATGTTTAACTTCTAATTTGTAATCTCACAAATTATATCTGTAAAACTAGTATAGCTGATAATCTGGAAAGATTGCTTAGAAATAGATTGCTGGATTTTAAAATGTAATGAAAGAACTAAAGAACAGATTGGAGGGAAGCGGGAGTGGCTTAGTCGATGGAGCCCCCGTTTACCATATGAGAGGCCCCGGGTTCGCTTCTCAGGGCCTCCTTGTGAGGGCAGGCCGGCCCGCGCGGCGCGGTGGGCTGATGCAGCAAGACCTCACAGCAAGGGGGAGATAAGCAGACACAGAGAAGACACACAGCGAATGGACACAGCAGCACAAGCAGCAAGGGGGGGATAAATAAAAAAATAAATAAATAAATCTTTTAAAAAAAAAGATTGGATGAGAAGACAAGCTTGAAATTTTTCTCAAATCCCAATGGGAAGGAACAGAGACAGAAGGAAATGCGTGAAGGCAGAACAATAGGCTGTCCTCCAGGAGGGGCGAGCCCAGAGCAGTGCAGCAGACTTAACCACGTTAAGCACTAGAAAGATCTGAAGTGTGAATGAAAAGTTTTCTGAATGCTGGAGCAGAAAGACTTCCAGACCTGTCAGAAATCTCAGTAATTAGGTACTTATCAAAAAATGATCAAATGTAGTGAGAATGCTGTTCAAAGAAAAATGTATTACCCTTAGGTGCTTGTGTGTGTAAATTAAAAATGAAAACAAAATACTTAAAGCATTCGACTCAAGAGTCTGTAAAAGGAAGAAGAAACTATAAAATGGATCTAAGATAAGCAGGAAAGGGAAATCAAAAATAAGAGCAGAAATTAGTGAAGGAACAGTGAAAATAAGAAACCAGTAAATTAGTCAATTGTGCAAGTTTAATATAGAAAAGAGGAGATTGGGGAGCAGTGTAGCTCAGTGGTTGAGCACCTGCTTCCCATGTATGAGGTCCTGGGTTTAGTCCCCAGTACCTCCTGAAAAAACAAAAGCAAATTCAAATCCACAACATCATAAACAAGAAAAGATCACAGAGCTGTTGTTTTAAGTACACAAGATAAAGCTATGTAACTCAATTTGAATGAATTTGAAAATCACTGGAAAATACTGTTTTCTAAGGAAAATGAGTTGCTCAAATTGTTTCAGGCAGAGATAGGAAACTGGCAGAGATGCATAGGTCTGAAAGAATTGAGAAAATACTGGTTGATGAAATACCTGTAACAGCAGGTAGTAGGCCAAGGCAGCGGGCAAGCTGGTTGACCGTCAGGAGCTGGAGAAACCTGTGTTCGTACAGCCTGTGCAGGGCAGGGAGGAAGCTGGAAATGAGGGCCCTCCACAGCCCTGGTAGTCAGACCCCACAAAGCCAGGCCATCCCAGAAACAGGCGTTCAGACCTTCAGTGACCCAGCTTTGTATTAAAATAGTGACAGGGCTTCTCAGGAAGGCCGGTGTGACGTTCTACCGGAAGACCTATTAGGGTTGTCCTGTAACAGATGAGGGACTCGCCATGGTTTTTTCTCAGTAGATGCTAAAAAATCATCAGCATTTCCTGAAATAGCTGATAAAAAACTTCTTTAGTTTAACAATAATTGATGTTGGAAAAACAAGCTTCCATTTGGAAAAGAAATAAGAGCTGCTCCCCGGCCCCCAACATCATATCCAGTGACAGTGATAATCCCAGAAAGAATAAATATTTAAATGTGAAAGATGAAACCTTAACAGTAGGAGAATAAAGCTAGCTTTTTAAAAATAATCTTGGAGCTGGAAAGGACTTTTTCAGAATTGAAGCCATAAATCATGAGGAAAGATTGAAAGGGTTGATGGGCAGGGCATAGATAAATTTAAAGGAAAAGGTCAAAAGTGGTGATTTCTAACATACGGGGAGACAGAGGGCTGATATACTTACTAGAGAAAGAACGCTTATAAATCAGTTTTAAAAAGGCCATCATTGCAAGAGAAAAATGGACCAAAGGCATGAAAAGATAGCTCACAAAAGATGGTCAGTAAATAATTTTTTTTTAATTTATAAGATACTGCTTTTATCTCTCTCACAAATTGATAACATTAAAAACTTCTGCTCAGTGATGGGAAAGCAGTGGAGAAATGGGGACCCTCTTACATGGTTTCTGGACGTGTAATTTGGACAACCTTCCTGGAGGAGGCCGAGGGCATTGGGGTGTAAATGCCCTTTGCCCCAGCGCTCCTGCTGCTCAGATGTGGCTCACAGAGGTGTGGGTGACAGCTGCTAGTCACAGCGCAGGGTCCAAAAACAGGAAATTGGGAGCAGTCGTGAGAGATTATGAAATAAATTGATATGTTCATGCTAAGAGCTACTATTGCCATTTTGTTAAATGATCTGTATTTGTTAATGTAGAAGCATGTGTACAGTGTTTATATGGAAAGATGCTCACTAAATGAAAACAGCAGGTTATAAGCTCTATGGTATGATCCCGATCCCATTTTTCCTTTGTAAAAATTTTGTGTAGGTGAGTACACGCGTGCTTGCCTCGGGACACCCACACCCGAATTGCAGTGGGTCTTTCATTTCGTTCATGGATGTACATTTTCCAGTTTTTCCATAGAGAATACTTATTAATTTTGAAGTTAGAACTTAGCAATAAAAGTTGTTACCTTTAAAATGGAAGCGTATTTGATGTAAACGATGGAGGACTTGGCTGCTGGTCCGTTCATGACTACTTCCTGAGTGCCCGCTCTGTGCCAGGCCCCATGCCGGGCCCACGAACATGGCAGCCACACCTCCACGCGTGCTTGGTTGTGCCCTGTGGTGGAGCAGACCCTAAACAAGCACGTCAGTACAGCGCGAGTCCACGTGTGGAGGAGACGGTGGGAGAGCAGCCAGAAGGAGGGCCGCCAACAGCGCTGAGGCTGCCCTGGGCCCGGTGTGCTGGGTGGGTGAAAGAAAGCCGGGTGGCCAGAGCGCGCCAGGCAGGATTAGCTGCAGGAGTGGGTAGGCCCAGGTCACACAGGCGTGGGCCCTGTGGCAGGGCCTGGGAGTTGGTTCTGCGTGCAGTGGAAACCACTGGAGACCGCAGGAAGTGCTCTTCGTAGCTGTGGTATGGTTAAAGCAGGGCTCTGGCAGAAGCAGCAGTTACGTAACTGGGTAAAACCACATAAAGCACTATGCCTGGTGCCTGCTCCCTAGCTGCACCCTGGGCACGTCACTTAGCCCTGTTAGCCCCTGCTGCTTCGTTCCGGGCAGCTGGCGTTGGTCCCGTGGGATCATGAGTGCTAACTGAGCTGGAGCATGTAAAAGGCACGTGCTGGTCGACTCTTTCACAGTGCACAGCCCCCGATGGTGCCCTGTGACCTTGTGTTTGCATGCAGAAAGACTGCGTGAACTCTCTGCTTGGCGCAAGTATTGTACCTAGATTGAAAGCCCGCAAGGGGCTTTCATTGTCATATTTGTTGATTGCTTACTTTTCTAATTTGAGGGAAGAGATGGTTTAGGAATAATCATTTTAAGATCATTTTGTGATTTAATATTTTATTCTGGCCTCTATAGTCATTTTGATTAATTAAACATTTTAAGTGGCGCTTACTCTTCCTTTGCCTATGTTTATTAGAGACCATATTATTACAGGCAGTAAAGGGTTAGTTTTGGTCCCCTTTTTCCTCATGGAAAATTTCAAGCTTATGTAAAAACAGAGCCTAACGTAAGGACCGTGCACACACACGAGCACCACTCCCTCCGCCTCAGGAATCAACCCCGAGACTAGCCCTGCGTAGGAGGTCGCAGTCACAGCCTGTCCCCGGAATACTCTGCAGTAAATCCAGACATCACACACACCATTTTAGCCAGATTACCTGCAATGCTCTTTATATAACAGAAGCACAGCAAAACGGCCAATATTGAGTATCCTTATAAAACATCTTAAATTCCCAATGTTATATTTTTGGGTTTTTTGGGGGGTGGGGGCAGTATTACGAGTGTAAACATAAAGCGGACCAGACCTGAAATTGGATAGCTTTGCATGATCAGTACAGACTCATTTTGCTCCTTTTTAATTTAACTTATAACAGATTGCTCAGGGTATGCTTTGTAGCTAGATATGCCTGTTGGTGAAAGGTTGTTATATTTCAAAAACCAGGATATTTAAATGCTTTGCATCTTTTTTAAAGCATTCATTAGTTTGGAACTGACAAGGGAAGAGGGGTTCTCAGGAGGACCAGCCACATAAATGCCACCCAATCCTGGAGCCTTCTTTTATTTGCATGGAATCCGTTTTCCTCTCACAGTCAGCTGATTTGCAGTGCATTTAAGATTGCTCTTCATTGTGGTTTACTTGAATATCCTCCATAAATAATAGCTCATGGTTTTGAAAAATAAAGTATCTTAGTACAATCAGTTAGCAGTTGCTAAGAGCCATTTACTCACTATCTGAAGGAGAAGGGGAGTCAGAGAGTCTATTGTGAATGGGGTGAGGCCTTCGGGCCTTTGTATTTCTCTTAAATAAAAGTTTCCAAATATTTTAGGGTTGAAAAATTGAACCAAAGATGTAAAAATTCGTATAGCTGTAGAGAATACTCTAACACAGAGTTGGCGCCCAGTGAAATGTCTGCTGCTAGAGGAACGGATGTTACCATGTTTGCTTGATAAGAAAGGACTGTGTCATGTAATTGGGATTTTGTTCAGGGACCTTCTTGTAGTGGAATTGCATCTTATGCCTGCTTACCTAATAGAAATTCGACTGGATGCGGAGCCCTTCCTGCCACAAACAAGGGAAACAGTGCAGGGAACCCTGTCCCCCACTCCTCCTTTCAGAGAGGTGTGTGTGCGGAGCTACCACTGCACTGTCGCCTGCCTGGGGATCTCGTCGCAGGAGCCTCTCCAGGCCAAGCCTGACCCTGGTGTCCACTACGTGGAGCGCAGCCTCGGGTACTCGCGGTGCGTTTCAGCAAGATCCTAGGCCCTGCGGGCCTGACCCCCAGGCAGGAGAGCCCTCTCCTGCATAAGATGTGGCTCCACTCGAGATGGGCTCCCTTTCTGCTGACCGCTGCTCGCCCAAGGAGACCGGAGGGCCTGTAGACGTTTCTGCCCTCCTCTTCTAGTCACCTGACCATGTATTACATTTTCACCTTTTCTCAATAGCTTCATTTGCTCCAATAAGCTTTGCAATCAAGGCCAAAGAAAACGATCTACTTCCCCTGGAAAAAAATCGTGTTAAGCTAGATGATGACAGTGATGATGATGAAGAAAGCAAAGAAGGCCAAGAAAGTTCTAGTAGTGCCACAAACGCTAATCCAGCAGTTGCCCCACCCTGTGTAGTTGTTGAGGAGAAGAAACCTCAACTTACCCAAGAGGAGCTAGAAGCAAAACAAGGTTTGTAGATATATTTTAAACTTCTTGAAAGAAAGTACGTAAATACAAGATTAATCTACTAAGCCAAAAGTATTCAGGCTGCCAACTAGAATCTCAAGTGTTTGGAGTTCATTTGGGAGTTGTATCTTTTTCTTTTTTTTTTTTTTTTTTTTTTTTTTTTAGCATTTGGAAAGTTCTGTCAGAGTAATGAGCACGGCTCCTGATTAAGCATCAGATGCAGTGCCTCTGGCACTCTGTAGAGAAAGCACACTGGCTGCCTTAAACCTCGTACACCCCAGCTAGAGCGCGCTAATGGAGAAGGCGCTTTGCGCTTTGATTGCAGCCTTGGGGTGCGGAGCTCACCCGTGCCCCCAGCTGGTGCTGATGTACTACAGCAGGAGGTGCCCTTTGGCGAGGCTGTCTCAGAGCAGAACCGTCAGGCCCTGAAGAGGAGGCACTGCCCAAGCTGGTTCTCAGTGGGGCCACTGCCACGGCACACCATGCAGCTACCGCACGCTTTGCCTCACGTCGCCAGTGCCATGGGGTGGGGCCACCAAAGTTTTTCTTCCCCCTTCCTGTTCTACATTTAATTAGTTCATTAACGATTAACTTTGTGGTTTATATCTAACGGATTCTCTTAAATTGCTTTTTCTGTGCATATACAAACAGATCAAGCAACCTGTGTGAGAGATAATGTTTTAACCACAATTTGCCTGTCAAGAACGTGCATTGTACTATGGTTGCTCTCCCTAAGCAAATTTGGATTTATGCATGTGTATCTAAATCTGCACTCACTGTGTAAGCCAGACCACTTGTTGGATCATTCGGAACAGAACACTTCGTGTGTGTCGTGTGCCTTGCCTCGTATGATTGTGTGAGATCTGCGTCCACATGAACCGTTCTGAGGGTCTCCATTACTCCAGCTCTCACTAGGTTGGAAGCACATCAACCTTCTGACTTTGATTTTGAAAGTAAGATATCAAAAAAGTAAAAATTACATACCAGTATTCTCAAAAATCTATTTGCCCGATTTGTTTACCTATTCTGAAATTTGTATCATATTAGGTTTCTTTTAATAATTGTATTTAATTGTATGTTGTGGCCCTTTTGCTGCCATTAAAAATTAAGATAGCAAGATAAAATACTGCTTGCTTTAAACTTTTTTGTTGTTTACTCCTTAAGCAAAGCAAAAGCTGGAGGACCGACTTGCAGCTGCTGCCAGAGAAAAGCTTGCCCAAGCATCTAAGGAATCAAAGGAGAAACAACTTCAAGCAGAACGTAAAAGGAAAGCTGCTTTATTTTTACAAACCTTAAAAAATCCTCTGGCAGAAGCAGAAGTTGGAAAAATTGAGGAGAGTCCTTTCAACATAGAGGTAAGTTGGAGAAATTGCGCGTCAGCATTCTTGGAGCTGCACAGTTAATGAAAGTATATATGTACTAGAAACAACTGAAAAAAACAAACAAACAGAAAACATAAAAGAAAATAAAC
>JAQZBX010046040.1:0-20873 GCA_029593785.1 Cabassous unicinctus | reverse complement strand
GAGTGAGGTGTGTATATGCCAGTGCCAACCTATCAGGTGGCAACATGAAAGACTGAAACAGGAAGCTCATTGCTGACCCACCCTCACAGAACTAGCCATGCTGGCAGAAGCAGCTTACTGGTGGCTAAATCAATGTAAGAAACAATTAAGTCAAAGTAGCCAGGGACAAAGAATTACTGGCTTTAAGTCCCCAGGAGGGAAAGAATGTTTATTTCATCGGGAATAGTAAGGTCATTCAAATTCCTGCAATTGGGGGAATTACTACAGCCACAAACATGCACAAACCTAAGACAAGACATAGGATAAGAAAGATGGAGATGACTGCACATTTGCCTCAGGCTGTTCTCTTTTATAGAGAGATAAATTATGAAGGAGATCACCAACAAACACAGAGCCAATTTGCAAAGACTTCACATGGTATTTTTTGCATTGGTTAGCTTGTTTTGGGTAACTTCTGGCACTCACGGAAATCACTGTCATATCACTGGTTAGATACAAATTTAATTAACAGACAGCTCAGGGACTAAATCACAGAGATACTTTAAAATATACAACAAAGGATTACAAAACAAACAAAGAAACAAGAAATGATGGTGCACCCAAAGGAACAAGATCAAATCAAGAAACAAAAGAATGGAGAAAACCAGATGTTGGACATCCTGGAGAAAGACTTTAGAAAAATGGTCCCAAATAAACTCAGGGAGATGATGGAAAAAACAAAGGTAGAACTAAAGGATAGCAGGAAAACAATGAATTAACAATAATGTAATCTCAATAAAGAGACAGAAATTTTCAAAAGGAACCAAACAGAAATACCAGTGTTGAAGATAATAACTGAAAGTAAAAATTATTTACAGGGTTTCAACAGCAGAATGGAACTGGTAGAAAATAAGAATCAATGAACTCAAAGACAAGACAATGGAAAGGATTCAAACTGAGGAGAAAAAAGAAAAATGTGAACAGATCATAAGTGATTGTGAGACACCATTAAGTGCACCAATGTGTGCATTATGGGAGCCTCAGAAGAAGAAGAAAGAGAAAAAAGGTCAGAAGGAATATTCAAAGAAATAATGGAAGAAAACTTCCCAAATTTAATGAAAGTCATGAAAATGGACAAACTAGAAGTCCAACAGACCCTAAAGAGGATAAACTCAAACAGGCTCATGCCAAAATATATAGTGGCCAAACTTTTTAATACAAATGACAATGAGAGTTCTGAAAGTTATGAGAGAAAAACAACATGTTATGTTCAACTCTGATTAGACTAAGTGCCAATTATTCATCAGAAACCATGGAGGGAAGAAATCAGTGGAATTAAATATTTAATGTGCTGAAAGAAAACAGTTTCCAACCCCAAATTTTATATCTGATTATACTGTCTTTCAAAAATGAGGGAGAGATTATCAGATAAACAAAAGATAAGGGAACTGGTCACCACTGGAACTTCCCAAAAAGCAGTGTTAAATGGAGTTCTTCAAACTAGAAGGTAAGGACACTAGACAGTAGAGTGAAGCAGCAAAAAGAAATAAAGACCTCTGGTATAGGTAACCATATGGGTGATTAAAAATACCAGTACTACTATGTTTTTCAGCATGTAACTCCATTTTTTACTTCTTCCAAGTTCTAAAATGCAAAAGCATAGAAAGTAATGATAAATCTATGGTTTTGGATGTACAATGTACAAAGATATAGTTTGTAATAACTGCAGTATAAGAGTGGGGGTTTAGAGGGTTATAGAAACAGTGTGAGTGTATCCTACTGAAGTAAATTGACATCAAACCAAACATGATTTTTATAGAATTAGGATTTTGAATTTAATCCTTATGATAAGCACAAAGAAAATATATACAGAAAAAAAAATGAGAAGTAGCATATCAAATAAATATTCAGGTAGACCTTAAAAAAAGATTGAAGGGAAAAATGTTTAAGACTTACAAAGACCAAATAGCAAAATGGCAGAAGAAACACTTCATTATATGCCATTACATCAAAGGTAAATGGATTAAACTCCCCAGTTAAAAGGCAGAGTTTGGAAAAATGGATTAAATGCATTACCCAACTATGTGTTCTTTACAGAAAGACTCACTGTAAATTCAAAGGCACAAATAGGTTGAAAGTGAAAGGATAGAAAATTATATACCATACAAATAACAACAACAACAACAACAAAAAGCTAGGGTAACTATAGTAATATCAAATAAAATACACTTTAAATCAAAACTGTTATGATGGACAAAGAGGGTCATTATATACTGATAAAGGGGTCAATTCAACATGAAGACATAACAATTATAATATTATAAATACCGTTCCATCCATCTTCCCCATGGGATCTAAGCCCCCTCTATCTCAAGATAAAGGAATGAACAAACCTAAGGGGAGAATGCAACTATGGACTAAAGTAGTCTTATTATTCTAGTAATGGAAGAACTTGTAACATTTATATAAAGACAGTGGTTACCAAAGGTTTTGAGGGGAGGGAAAAGGAAGAATAGATGTAACACAGGACATTTTTGGGACATTGGAATTGTTCTGCACGGTATTGCAATGACAGATTCCAGCCATAATATATTTTGTGAAAGCCTATAAAATTGTGTGGTGCAAAGTGTAAGCCATAATGTAAACTATAACCATGGTTAATAGCAATGCTTCAATATGTGTTCTTCAATTGTAACAAATATACCACACTAATGAAAGATGTTGTTAATGGGGGAAAATGTGGGAAGGGAGAGAGAGTAAGGTATATGGAAATCCCCAATATTTTTGATGTAATATCTATGTAATCTAAAGCTTCTTTAAAAATAAAGAAAAAAATATATGCCCCACAATGGCAGAGGCCCAAAATATATAATTGAAAGATTTGAAGGGTGAAATAGTTGGTACTACATTAAAGGTAGGAGACTTCAACACACCACTTTCAAAAATGGATAGAATATTTACTCATAAGATCAATAAAGAAACAGAAGATTTGCACCATGCTATAAACTGACAAGAACTAACAAATATATATTGAATACTTCACACAAAAGCAGCATATAAAACGCATATTCTCACTAGTGCACATGGATCATTTTCCAGGATAGACCAAATGTTAGATCATGAAAAAGTCTCAATAAATTAAAAAATGTTTAAATCATACACTGTATCTTCGATTTCTACAAAGAAATAAAACAAGATATCAAACAAAGGGAGAATAGAAAATTTACAAATACGTGGCAATTAGCCAATGCATTCTTAAACAACCAATGTGTTAAAGAAGTAATCACAAGGAAAATTAGGCAATATGTTGAGACAAAAGAAAAAGAAAACAAAATAGCCAAAACTTATGAAAGGGAACAAAAGCAGTGGTGAGAAGGAAATTTATAGCCCTAAATTTTTATATTAAAAAAAGAAGAAAGATCTCAAATCAAAGAACTAACCTCCAACCAGTGGACTAGAAAAAGAAAAGAAAAGTAAACCCAAAGCAAGGAAATATAAGCAAATAACAAGATTAGAGCTCAGATAAATGAAATAGAGAATAAGGAAATCAATAGAAAGCATCAACAAAACTAAAGGTTGGTTTTTGAAACAATAAAAAAAATTGACAAATATTTAGCTACACTGACAAAAAAAAGAAAGAGTATACAAAAAACTAAAATCAGAAATGAAAGGAGAACATTAAGACCTACTCCACAGAAATACAAAAGAATGAAAAGGGGATACTATGAACAAATGCACACCAACAAATTAGATATCCAGATGAAATAGAAATGTTTCTACAAACACACAAACTACCTACAACTGATTCAAAAAGAAAGAGAAGGTCTCAATAGAACAATAACAAGTTAAGAGATTGTGTTAGTAATCAAAAGCCTCATACCAAAGAAAAGTACAGGACCAGATGGCTTCAGTGGCAAATTTTATCAATCATTCAAAGAAGAATTAATTACAATGATGCTCAAACTCTTCCAAGAAATTGAAGAAGAGGAATAATTCCTAACTAATTCTATGAGAACAACATCACCCTGATAAAAAGCCAAATAAAGATATAAAGATATAACAAGAAAGGAAATTTACTGACCTGTATCTCTTATGAATATAGATGCAAATAATCCCCAACAAAATACTAGCAAACTGAGTACAATAGCACATTAAAAGAATATGCACCGTGATCACATGGGATATATTCCAGGTATACAAGTTGGGTGAACATAAGAAAATCAATTAATGTAAAATACTACATTAATGGAATGAAAAACAGAAACACATGATCATCTCAATTGATGCAGAAAAGACATTTGAGAAAATCCAGCATTTGTTCCTGATAAAAAAAAAAAAAACAGAAAATAGAAATAGGTGGAAACTTCCTCAACATGATAAAGGGCATATATGAAAAACCATAGATAACATTGGACTCAATGTTGAAAGATTGAACTCTTTCCCTCTAGTATCAGTAACAAGGCAAAGATGCCCACTGCCAATATTATACTGGAAATTCTAACTGGAGCAACTAGACAAGAAAAAGAAATAAAAGACACCCACATTGGAAAGAAAGAAGTAAAACTTTCCCTACTTGCAGATGGCATGATCCTATATACAGAAAATCCTGAAAAATCCACAGCAAAGCTGCTAGGACTAATAAACAAATTAAGCAAGTTTGCAGGGTACAATATTAATGTTCAAAAATCAGTAGTGTTTCTTTACACTGTTAAAGAACAATCTGAAGAAGAAATCAAGAATTAAATTCCATTTACAATAGCAACCAATGAAATCAAATATTTAGGAATAAATTTGACCAAGGGTGTAAAGTACTTATAGATAGAAAATTAAAAAACATTGCTGGAAATAATCATAGAAGTCCTAAGTAAATGGAATGTCATTTATTCCATTTGTTCATGGATTTAAAGACAAAATATTGTTGTGATATCAATTCTATCCAAAATGATTTGCAGATTCAATTCAATCACAATCAAAATCCCAACAGTCTTCTGTGCAGAAATAGAAAAGCCAAACTTCAAATTATAATGGAAGGCTAAGGGGCCCCAAATAGCCAAAAACATCTTGAAATTGAAGTACAAAGTATGAAGACTTACATCTCCTAATTTTAAATCTTATTTTAAAGTTACATAATCAAAACAGCATCGTTCTGGCACAAGGATAGACATAAACCAATGGAACAGAATTGAAAGTTCAGAAATCAACCCTCACATATATGTCCAACTGATTTTTGGCAGGGCTGCCAAGTCCACTCAATGGGGAAAGGATAGTCTTTTCACCAAATGGTGCTGGGAAAACTGGATCTTCATATGCAAAAGAAGGAAGGTGGGCCTCCATTTCACACCTACAAAAATTAACTAAAAATGGACTAAAGACCTCAATATAAGAATCTTGAGTATAAAACTCCTAGAAGAAAACATAGGGAAATATCTTCAGGACCTTGTGCTAGTCAATGATTTCTTAGATTTTACACCAAAAGCATGAGCAACAAAAGAAAAAATCTATCAACCAGGAAATTAAAATAAAAAATTTTAAGGATCAGAGTTCTTCATAATTTAAGTAAAAAGACAACCTACAGTATGGATGAAAATATTTGTGAACAACATCTGATAAATGTTTAATAGCTAGAATGTAAAAGAACAATAAAAATTCAAACAACACAATTTAAAAATGGGCAAAAGACTTGATAAAACATTTATCCAAAAAAGATAAACACATGAACAAGAAGCACATGAAAAGATGCTACATATCATCAATCATTAGGAAAATGCAAATCAAATCCACAATGAGATACTATTTCACATGCATTTGTATCACTACTATTTTTAAAATGCAAAATAACATGTGTTTGGGAGCATGTGGAGATATAGGAATCCTCATTCATTATTGTTGTGAATATAAAATGATGCAATCACTGCATAAGACAGTTTGGAGGATCAACAGATAGTTAAATATAGAATTACCATATGACCGGATAATACCACGTCCAGGTATTTACCCAAAATATTTGAAAGCAGGAATTTGAATAGATATATACACAGATGTAAGATTGCGTTATTTGCAATTTCTAAAAGATGGATGCAACCCAAATTTCCATCAACCAATGAATTGATAAATTAAATGTGGTATACATGTGCCATGGAGTATTATTTAGCCATAAAAAGAAATGAAGTTCTGTTATATGCATTAACTTGGATGAACTTTGAAGACATTTTGTTGAGTGAAATAAGCCAGACAGAAAAGGACAAATATTATATGATCTCACTGATAGGAAATAACAAGAATATATATATTCACAGAGTTAAACACTACAATACAGTTTACCAAGGCCTGATTTTGTGATACTAATGCTAAATTAGTACAGAGTTTCTGTTTGTGGTGATGGACAAGTTTTGGTAATGGATGGTGGATATAGTATCACAGCTTTGAGAACATAATCAGCAGCACAACATTGTATGTTCAAATGTGGTTAAATGGGAACTTTTAGGTTGTATGTTTGTTACCAGAGTGAAAATTTAAAAACAAACAAACAAGCATAAAACTGTAAATCACAAATAGTGAACGCTAATGTAAACTCTGGACTGTAATAGTATAAATATAATAATATTGCTACATCACTTAAAACAAAGGTCCCACACTAAAACAAAATGTTAAAAATAGGGAAAACTGTGGGGGCTGGGGCTCAGTCTATGGGAACACTATAATTTCTTCATGATTTTTCTGTAACCCTATGTGATGGTGTCAATATAAGCTGAAAAACAGTAATATCAGCCTTGTAGTGTGGTTCTGGGAATTCTGAGAGAACACTTGTGCAGTGGGATTGAAAGTGTATCCATGTTATTTTCAAAAGTGAAAAATAAAATGTACCCTTTCGGTGTTTAAAAAAAAAACAGGTTTGACATCGAGTTGTTTGGGTTAATCGAAGTTAATGCATATATGATTGTTAGTGTGAGGACATTCATGGACTTAAACAATCAGTAAGTCAATTGGGTTTATGGCTGATTACATCTACAATCAACTGAGGAGTTTGCCTTCAATAATGAGAGACCTATGTCTTTACTTAATATGAAATGTCAGTGAAGATGTACATATTCATAATTTTTAGTACAGGGTATTAAATGGGACTCTCAGTTGTAGGTTGCTTAGAAAATGTCTATGCCCCATTGTCCTAGGGTCATTACAAATTCTTAAATCTTTCAGTATTCCTTATTCTACTCCTCTGCCCAATCCATCATTCCTCCAACTCAAAGCAACAACAAAAAACTAGTAAACAATGCCCCCATGCCTCCAAGTATTCTGTAAATATAGTATATTATTATTTCAGGGAGAGGCAAAAGCCTGTGGAAATACTCTGATGCAAGACCACAACTGCTATTTTCTAGGAATTACTGGAAGATATGTGAGTCTAGAGCAGAATGAGCAAGGGAGGAAGGTGTCTTAGTTTCCCAAGCTGCTCATATGACAAATACTGTACAATGAGTTTGCTTAAACAATGGAAATTTATTGGATCATGGCTTCAGAGACTAGAAGGCTTGCTTCATTCTGGGGTACTAGTGTTCTGGCTGGCTGGCAATCCTCCAGTTCCTTGGTTTTTCCATCACATGGTGATGTCCTCTCCTTTATCTTCTCGTTTTTGGACTTCCAGATCCCAGATCCTCCCCATGGATTTCTCTCCTTTTGTCTGAATTTCTTCTGTTTATATAGGACTCCAGTAATCCAGATTAAGGCCCATCTTGATTCAGTATGCCTGCACTTTAACCAAAAATAACATCTTCAAAAGGTCCTATGTACAAAGGGTTCCCACCAGCAGGAATGGGGTTAAGATTAAGTACACATATGTTTCTGGGGAACATAGATCTACCATGTGGCTAGGAAATGATATAAATTTAGTAAGAGAGGCAAGATCACACATGACCTTGTAGAAGATTTCAAGGACTTTAGCATTTGATATGTCTTAGAGGAATGCCATTGCAGTATTATAAACTGAGGAGTAACATAACATGATTTACATTTTAAAAGGACACCTTAGTCTTCTATGTGTAGAAAAGACTAAAGACAGTAAGGGCAGAAGCAGAAAGACCAATAGGAATCTATGTTTTAAAGCAAGATAAAAAGAAGGTGATGAGTTGGAAAGAAGTGGTAAGAAAGGAAGTTGTGGGACGTAATCAGAATCATAATACATTTTGCCAGGAATTTGTTGATAAATTGGATTTGGTGCATTTGGAAGTTTGAAGCTTATGTATCCCCTCCCAAAAAAAGTTACTGAATTTAACCCATTCCTGTGGGTGTGAACCCATTATATGTAGGACATTTTGTTGAGGTTACTTCAGTTAAGAAGATATATTCCATTACAATCAGAATTGTTCTTAATCCCGTTATTGGAGTTCTTTGTAAGTGGAGTGAAATGTATACAGAAAGAGAAAGTCATAGAGGAAGCTGCCAGAAGCTGAAATCAAAGGAAACCAGAAGAGAAGGAAGAGACAAGGAGATGCCATTATGCGCTTTCCCATGTGAAAAGTTAAGGACATCAAGTTCTAGCAGCCAGCCCCAGAATGCCACATTCTTTGGGGGAGAAGGCATTGGTTTGATGATACCTTCATATGGACATTCTTTTAGATATAAAATTGTAAGCTAAAAAATGCCCATTGTTTAAGACAACTCATTCTATGGTATTTTCTCAGCAGCCAAGGAAACTAAAACAGATTTTGGTACCAGGACAGTAGAAGGCTGCTACTGTAAATACCAAAAATGTGGAAAGCAATTTGGAATTGGGTAATGGTGTAATGGGTAAAGGGTGTAAGAACTGTGAGGTGCTTGGTAGAAAAGGCATAGATTGCTTTGAAGAGATTTTTGGTAGAAATATGGATGCTAACAGTACTTCTGATGAGGCCTTAAATGGAAATTATGAATGTGTTATTAGAAACTGGAGAAAAGGTGATCTTGTTTTAAAATGGCAGAGAACTTGACAAAATTGAGTTCTAATGTCAGAGAGAAGGCAGAACTTAAGATGATCTTAGATATTTGGCAGAGATTCCCAAGCTAAATTTGAAAAGTTCCACCTGGTTTCTCCTTACAACTTATAGTGAATTGAGAAAGGAAGGGGATGAGCTGAGAACTGAACTCCTGGGTCCAAAGAAACCAAAAATTGATGTCTTGGAAAATTCCAAATTTCAGGTAAACAAACCCCAGAGGATAGTACACCATGTGAGGATTTGACTGAATATAGAACCAGTCAGCAATTTCCATACAAGTCATGATTGATGGTGCAGTCATCTAAGCCAGGAAGGATCTGAGGAAAACCCTACTCTCTGATGGTTTGGACCCCATGTACTACATACAAAACCAATAAGTTTTTGTGACATTTGGATGGAACTACTTCCAGTCTATAATAAAAGGGACAGAGAAACGACAAATTCAAGGAAAAATCACTTCAATGACAAAACTGTGGAAGCTGAAATTTGACCAGAAGACATTTTCTTGTGCCAAAGGGTGGGCCCACTGTGTGTGTGTGTGGAGAAGGTTAGTCTGCACTGGGGCATGGAGAAGGTGGGCCTTCCACCCAGTTCTTCAGGAAGAGTTCTGCTACCTCAGTGCTCAGAGAGGATGGAAACTGTGTCCTGGCATTTGCAGATAGTGTGGCCACCGTTCTGATGCTTGAAGAGTATGGAAACTTTGCCCCAATGTCCAAGGAAAGCATGCTGGGCAAGGACTTGTAAGTGCTTGGGACTGCCACTTTTTCAGGCTCAAGGACAAAAATATCATTCCATAGATTATGAAATCTAATGGAGTATGTCCAGGATTTCAGAATTATTTGGAATCCACGACTTTCCAATTTCCCCCTTTGCAAATGGAAATGTTTTTCTATGCTTGTATCTCCATTGTATATCAGAAGCAGATAACTAGTTTCATAGGTCCATAGAAAGAGGGGAATTGTGCCCCATAACACATTTCAATGAGGCTTTGTACTAAGCATTGTTTTGGAGTTGATTTAAAGCTTTTGGGATATTATGATGGAATGAATGCATTTTGCATATAAAAAGAGCTTGTTTTGGGGGGGGGCAAGAGAGTGGAATGTGGTGGTTTGAAGTTGTATGTGCCCCTGAAAAACATTTTATTCAATTTAATCCATTCCCCTGTGTGTGAACCCATTGCAAGTAGGACCTTGTAAAGTGGTTATTCAGTTAAGAAGCTGTGTCCCTCCTCAATCAGGGTGGGTCTTAATCCTGTTACTGGAGTTCTTTATAAGCAGAGTGAAATGTAGTCTTCAAGGAGAAATCATCACTTTGACTTGGACTTTCTTTTAGATTCAAAACTGTAAGCTAATAACTTCCATTTTTTTAAGCCAACCCACTTTTTTGTATTTGCTTGAGCAGCCTAGAAAACCAAAACAGGGTGTTAAAGAGAAAAAGTTTATAATGAAGCTAAGCTTTGGTCCTCAGTCACTGTCATTACTGTGATGGCAAATATGGCAGAAGAAGCAACTTTGCTGGTAAAAATCAGAAGTTTGGTTTAGGACATGTTAATTAGGAACTTAAGTGTGAAGAGGCCAGGATTTCAGCAGTGAGATCCTAGCTGTACCATAAGGTCAAGAGAGATTTTAGTATATATTTTGTTCATAAGATAAATTACAACATATTTTGTGCTAATAGAAAAGATTCATTAGAAAGAAAAATATATGAAGGGGAGGATAGAGAGACAGAGTAAGAGAAAAGTTTTCAGAATGAAGTCTTTGAAAAGATAAAAATAAGATCAATCCCAAATGGAAGTAAGTGCTCATTTTATATAGGACACCAAATATTTCCTCCAGAGACATAAGACAGTGGGAACAATATAGCATAGAGACCAGTTCCCTGAGATGTGATGGTAGAAGCGTTTGGAAGCAATCTTCTAAGTAGTTTTCTTTCCTCAGTGTAAGCAAAAACAAAATCATCAAATGTGAGAATTGGGAGTAAGGTTGGAGATTTGAGGAGAATAAAAAAGGCAATGAAATAATTGTTTAGGACAACAGGTGGCTGGTTGGAGCAGGGAAATGTAGTAAAATTGCCAGGAGCCAATAATGCTCCACTTGATGTAAATGGTCATACGTTTAAAGTGGACCAAACAGTCATCGTTAGTGTTTTTTCTACAGCCACATTCCGCTATGTAGCAGTAAATGAAGTGTTGAGTTTTTGTCCAACAAGTAGAATAAAAGAAGAAAGAGAAAGGTCATTAAATGATCAAACTATGGTATTTAAAGATGAACCATGGTGTGTAACCTGTGAGAGGAGGACATGAGAGGAGGAGTCTCAATGAAAATGTGGCAGTATCATTGAATTGCAGATACTGGTGAGGTCAAAGATATTGGGTAGTATAGAAACTGTTCTGGAAAAACAGAAGGTGGTGTTTGGATAGTGAATGTACATATTTATCTTTTGTTCAGGAAGGAGTTACAGCAATTTACTATATCAACGCCTAGGTCAGTTTAAAAACTGAAGAGATGATAGATTGATTCAAATGGGGATCAAGATCAGTGGCCGAAATGAACTCAAGACAATGAATATCCAGGTGATTTGAAGGATCATTAACATGAACATATAAAACAAGAATAGCAGTAATAGTGAGGAGATGGCAGTAACTTAGTTAGAGGTCTTTCAGAAGTCCTGGTGTGTGTGTGTGAGAGAGTGTGAGTGTGTGTATTTTTGCATGCAAGGGGTGTTTGGTAACCAGGTAGTGGTCTGATGAATACAAAAAGGAGTATGATTTATAAACATAGATGACCTGAGATTCAACACAGGAGAAAAAGGAAAAAGGTCTGGATTCTGCAAAGAAGAGCAAGGGGAACATTTTATTGTTCTCCAGGATGTATGGTGTCAAGAACGTGTTAGAAAAACACCAGCTTTTGAGAAGGCGTGAAAGGAAGTCATGTTCTCAGTAGAGAGCCAAGATTCACACAGAGCAAAGGTAAGTAGGAATATAACACAACGTGCATGAAATAATTATTTATACTTTTGAAACACTGCTTTTGTAATAATCTCTTCCTTTCAGATGGCTTTGGTGAATTTAGTAAGGAAAAAAAAGACTATTTTTACAGTAGAAGCCAAGTCTATCAGAATGAAAGGGAAATGCAGGCATTCGTATCTAAGCTTATAAAATCATCTCTTTGTAAATGATAGTTTTGACATTTAAAAAAATAAATTGCTCATGAGTCATTAATCAACTGTTCTCCTTTAATTAAAAGAATTTAAAAAGTAGCTGAAAAGACAGCAGGGATTAGAAATGAAACTTCACACCTACCCATCCTCAGTTATTTTGGAGTGGAAATGGTGGGAACATATTCAAATGTTTATGAAATCTTAGATCTGGAAATGAACGCATGATCATGATGCTTTCACCTTGACGGACCTGAAACTTACCATTGTTCTGTCATTACTTCTCTTGATTTCACCACTAAATATAGTGCCCTTAAAATCCATAATAATCCCTATTTGTTTTGTTTTTTTGCCTAGATTTGAAGATATGTTTTAACTCTCTTGAAATAAATAACTCTATATCCTCTTCATCACATTGAGAAATGATATTAAATGTGAAAATAATTTATAGTAAACACTAATGTTTATTGAAATATAGTTCTTTATAAATTAGTGTTAATAGTATTGTCTACTTTGACTATCTTAAATTTGTCTGTCAAATCTAAAAATAGTTACTTAGCAATACATTAATATATTGTTTAATTCTTTGTTTTCCTTTTATAGTTTATTGAATTCCACTTCAGTATGTTTTCTCTAAACCAGATTTTTTTAATATTAAATAAGATAATGCTGCAAGACATTGCTACACAGCTCTCCTTAATATATATTAAGCACTTTGTGGCCCCTATAACCATCTCAAAAATTTTTAAACAACTTGCTTTGGAAAATAGATAAATAATGCTCTTGTTTCTTTACTTGAAAAGAAGTTATGTTAGAGATGAACCAAATTAGAATCAGAAAAATACAAAATATAATAGTTTCTGCATGATTGTAAATAGAAGTCCCTTCTTGTCTAGAGAGCTAAATCAATCCATCAGTCTTCAAAATTATGAATGCTGTTCCTCTCAGCATGAATCTAGGCACTTTTTACAGTTTTAGCACTGACATTTCTGATTTAGGGTTATTTAGCTATAATTCTTGTTTTCTTTTAATAAATAAACCCAAGGATAAATTGATTCCCTGGGCATTCAGATTAATTCATAGTTATTCTAAGTCATGGTATGAGGGAGCCTCTGTTGAACATTTATTGTGATTTTTTTTTTCAAAACAATCTAACATGGAATCAATTCAACAATTGTGTACTGAGTATCAGTATTGTTCATGTCATTGGAAATAGCAGGGTAGAAAAAGTATATTTTAAAAGCAGTCATGCCTTAAAGAAGCAAACATCCCTTCACAGAGAAAGGAAATACATAAATCTCATGCCTACATTCCTGTGTAATTTTTCAGAGTATATCATGATCACCTGGTGCCTTTTAGACATATTCTTAACTCTTCTCTCATCCTATATCCTTGAGAGATGGGGCAATTTCTGTTTCTTCTTTGTTTCTTCAACCATACTTAAAACTGTACCTTGCATATAAAGCAATGAATCATTGCCTTACAAATAGTTTGATAAATATTTTTGAAGGGAGATAATACTGTCTGGATATCCCAGGAAGCACAAGATTAAGATGAACATACAGAATATTTATTGGGATATATTTTTAGGATTAACACTTGTGGAAGAAAAGGGAGGAAGCAGGGTTAGGCTGGGGGAGGAGTTGTATTCCTGTACTATCACAATGAAAAGCTCAGTAGCTGATCTACAAGGAACTATTAAGCTCAGATGAAACTTCAAAGTTGTTTTCAGTTGGAGTAAGGTGGTTGCTTATTCATATCCTATGTCAATAAGTCATCATTGCAGGACACAGGGAAGAGGTGCACCCTTGAGTAAGGTTTTGTTCTTCACATAAAGCAATCCTCAAAGTCTGATGATATCTGAGGGCTGTCTACAGCCTTATCCCATGCAGTTGGAGGAATAAGTTATACATCCCTAACAGGGGTTCTATCTGGTACTTCACAACATCTACCACAAATGAAGAAATTATACCATGGATTCCCCATATGCTTTAGCATGCTATCAGATATACAAACCAAGTAATATAGAGACTCAAAGGAAATAAAACCAAGATATGAATAGAAATATTAAGGAAGGCTTTATAGAGCATATTATACTTGAGATGCATTTGAATAACAACTGATGAGTACAATGGGTATATAGCACAGAGAGAATGTTGTGATTAAGGAAATAATATGAGCAAAGGCATGAAATTAGAAATGGGCAGGAAAACTAAGAGGAGAAAAAATGGTTTACTGTATTTGATGTAAGAAAGGGTATTCTAGGGAAAAAGTCATGAAATATAAATAGGGGTTATATCATGAGGAACTGTAAATTTCATTTCTATTCATGTCCCTTTCATGAAACCAAATTTTTGTAATTGCTAGATTTTTTTTTCAATATTTTAACAGAAAAAGCTTTATTGTAATTGTTTCTTTACAATATTTGATGACAATAAACCATAAATAATAATTTTTAAATGACCTGCAACTCAAATTATATTAATCAGAACAAAAAGGAAAGCTAGGAAGCCAAGAAACATTGCAGAGTTGAAACACACCTTGACAACTGTATAGTACTATATGAAAAGCAAGAGTTTATTTGAACAAGTTTTCTATTCTGGGTATTAGAGATTGTTGGTGCACTTCCTAGAAAAGTAACATCAAAACCCAGGTCTCGGGTTGAATTTCCAGAAGACAGACTTTCACTTGTAGCTGCAACTCTAATGAGAGTCCTGGGAACCTATTCGTCCATTAGGAACAAGATAGGACCAGGACTTCATTAGTAGCACAATCACTCTGAGCTAAACCTGACTCCTCAAAAAGTTTCTCCTAGAACTAACTTTTAAAAATTGCTAAGTCCTGACATGTCTCCCATACTTGGTATATTGGATTCCTGCCCACAATTTAAATCATTTGTCTCTTCTTCCATCTTCATTCCCATTCAGCACTTTGTCACCCCTTATAGACTTTTCACTGCTTCCTCTCTCCTCAAACCATTACACTGTGTTTCCTGGGATCCATTAACTTGGTAATATCTTCTCAGATGAAATGGAACCTGGCCTTCTTCATGGGACTATCCTCCAACTATTGATGTTCCAAGTCTCAGAAAATAGATTTTCATTCTCAACACATAGATTTCTATCTCAAATTTGCCTCAATGTCCAACATAAATTCTTCTCTGAAAGAAGAAGGTAGGTGAGGTGATTAAAATGGACCACTTGTATTCCAGCTAAATATAGCACCATTTAAAGAAATTCCATATATTTATTTTGAAAGGGCTTCATCACCATTTTCCAAGTGCAATATGTTTCCTATCCTCTTGGCCTTCTCCTGAGCTATTTACACAGCCTGAAATTTCCTTCTCCTCATGTGCTGATATTTTTATCAATCTTTTTCATTATTAAACTTTTTCATTTCATACAAAACTCAACATTGATGGTACTGCTCCTTTTGATTAATTTACTTTAAATTTTAGGATCAGGTTTCCTTTTATATGATCAAGAACACTACACAGAAATGAAGCTGTCTTTTTTTCTCAGTGGGTTTTTACTAGTTGTCTTGAAAAGAACTATGAGGAAAGAGTAGCTTCATATAAACACTTTTCTACAACAGTATCAACAATAACATATTGATTCCTGAAGTTAGTATATGAATTTGTGAATTACAAACTGAATCTGATCCACATTTGCACATTAATATAGTCTGAATAAGAGATGATCAGCCATCTGCACATGAAGCCTGGGTCCCTTGGCTAGAGAGAGATTAAAGCATCCATGACCACTGGTTGCACTGTAGAGACACCACACTGGACATTACATGTCACTTAAGCTCTAGGATATTATGAGAGGTTTTCTAAGAAGCTTCCATGAAAATAACTAATGGTGGATGACAGCATAGTTTTCCGAGGATATGCACGCATGATAATGTATGTGCCAATACAGATTTGGAGGATTTGATTCTAATGGGGGAAATTATCTCTACAATTCTCATGCCCTAGAGCATAATGACAAAGGAAGGAAAACAGTGTCCCCAGAGGAGTGTTGCACCTCCTCCAGTATGGCGAGAAACAGAGATGAAAAAGCTGTGAGTTACTAACCTGCACAGCTAGGAATGACACCCATCCCATACCCTCAAGGCAAACAGCCTGGATAAAACATGTGGCTGTATACAGACAACTGAGAGGGGAATGGACATTTTGCTCCTGGGGAAGAAGGAAGATGGGGCTGAAGGCAGACAGTGGTTCTTATTCAGTAAATGTGGCCAGCAGAGCCTGCATTGAATCTCAGCTCTGGCCAGACCAAAATCACAAGCAAGTGGAGATTGAAAGAAACACCTCTGTAGAATGATTCACCAATGAGCACTGATGGCCAGTCAGGAAACAGCAATGAGAAAAACTGCCTTTAGGAGTTTCTTGCCCCAGTCCCCTTGAAATGAGGCTATGCCCAATTAATGAGGACCTGGCACTATTTTGAAAACTTAAGGTGGGCAATTTTAAAGACTTAGAATAAGTTCAACCAAAAATCAAAGAAGAGCTGTGAAACAAACCCAGTAGGCAAGAGAGAGAAATTTGACCATCAGAGTAAATTCACCAACATTTTCAAATGCCTAGACATCAGCAAAAAATTACAAGCCATACTAAGAAACAGGAAGAGATGAACCAGCTAAAGTAACAAACCAAAAACCTTGAAAAGATGTGGGATTTAAGACAAATAGTCAATGATAATCACATAAATCTCCTAAATCAACTGAAGGAGTTGAAGGAAAACATAACTAAAGAGATAAAGGGTATTAAGAAGACATTGGGTGAGCATAAAGAACAATTTGAAAGACTGCAAAGAAAAGTAACAGAGCTTATGGGAATGAAAGACACAATGGATGAGATTAAAAATACGTTAGAGAAGATTGTGGGACCATGACATCAGATTAGGCAGACAAGGCTCAGTGCTCTCACAAAAACAATGGAGATGGAGCTAAAAGCTACCCAAAGGACCTGCTTTTGGGGTCAGCAGACCAGGACAGTGCTTCACAGCTCCCAGGAAGGTGAGAGACAGGGAGACAAAGAAGCCGAAACAACAAACTGTGAGTTACTAAACCACCCAGCCACCAGGAAGGACTCCTTTCCCTGACCCCTGAGATATTCAGCAGAGGTAAAATCCCTGGCTTATTACAGCTGACTGAGAGAACAGATGTCTTCTTTCCTGCCAGTTGTTACAAGGGAAAAGGGAGAGGGAGTCGGGGGGTGGGGGTGGCTATTCTTCAGTGAATTCAGGCGGTGGAGCCCACTTTGAATCTCAGTTCTGGCCAGACAGAAATAAAGGAAAACTGAGAGAGATACACCTCCATGGAAAGTAGAGCTATACCTCCATGGAAAGGTGCAGCAGCAAGAGCCATCTGGAAATGTGGACAAAAACTGCTTTTACAACTTTTTTACCCCACCCCAGGGAGAAAGTCTGAACCCTGGTAGTGAGTCCCTGGCATGATTTTGGTAACATAAGCTGAGCAATTTTAAAGACTTAGAATAAGTTAAACAAAAATCAAATAAAAGCTGTGAAACAAACCCAGTAGGCAAGAGAGAGAAACTGACCATCAGAGTAAATTCACCAACACTTTCAAATGCCTAGACATCAACAAAAAATTACAAGCCATACTAAGAAGGGATGGGTCAGCCAAAGGAACAAACCAAATATCCTGAAGAGATTCAGGTTTAAGACAATAAATCAATGAAAATCAAACAACTCTCCTGAATCAATTTAAAGAATTGAAAGAAAATATGACTAAGGAGATAAAGGATATTAAGAAGACGCTGGATGAACATAAATAACAATTTTAAAGTCTGCAAAGAAAAGTGACAGATCTTATGGGAACGAAAGACACAATGGATGAGATCAAAAATACATTAGCAGCACCTAAGAGCAGAATTGAACTGCATGAAGACAGAATTAGTGATTTTGAAGATGGAATATCTGAACTGGAAAAGACAGGTAACAGAAAGAGGAGAGAATGGAGAAAATGGAACAAGCTCTTGGGGAATTGAATGATAGCATGAACTTCAAAAACATATGCATTATAGGCATACCAGAAGGAGTAGAAAATGGAAATGGGGCAGAAAGAATATTTGAGGAAATAATGACTGAAAACTTCCCTACTCTTATGAAAGACATAAATATCAATATCCAAGAAGGACAGTGCACCCCAAACAGAATAATAGACCTACCGCAAGACACCTACTAGTCATCATGACAAATATCAGATATAAAGAGAATATTTTGAAAGCAGCAAGAGAAAAGCAAAGCATCACATACAAGGGAAACTCAATAAGATTAAGTGCCAACCTCTCATCGGAAACCATGAAGAGAGAAGAAAGTGGTATGATGTATTTAAGGTATTGAAAGAGAAAAACTGCCAGCCAAGAGTTCTGTATCTGACAAAGCTGTCCTCAAAAATAAAGGGGAGTTCAAAGTCTTCACAGACAAATGAAACTGATAGAATATGTTATCAAAAGACCAGAATTAAAAGAGATACTAAAGGGGTGCTGCAGCCTGAAAGGAAAAAACAAGGATGAGAGACTTGGAGAAGAGTGTAGAAATGAAGAATATTAGAAAGGGTAAAAAGATAGACTGTACTATGATATGACAACAGAAAACCAAAGGTCAAAATGGGTGAAGTAAGTAATGCCTTTATAGTTATAACATCGAATGTTAATGGCTTGAATTACCCAATCAAAAGACAAAGACTTATAGAATGGATTAAAAAATATGACCCATCTCTTTGTTGTCTATAAAAGACTCACCTGAGATGTAAGATTACAACCAGGTTAAAAGTGAAAGGTTAGAAAAAGATATTCGATGCAAACAGTAATCAAAAAAGAGCTGGAGTAGCGATATTAATATTGGATAAAACAGATTTTAAATGCAAAACTGCTATAAGGGATGAAGAAGATCATTCCATATTAATAAAAGGGGCAATTCAACAAGAAGAAATAACTATTCTAAATATTTATGCACTTAACATCAGTGCCCCCAATATACATGAGGCACACAATGGCAAAGCTGAAGGGAGAAATAGACGTCTGTACAATAACAGTTGGAGACTTCAATATACAACTCTTAGTATTGGATAAAACTTCTGGACAGAGGATAAATAAAGAAACAGAGAACTTGAATAATATGATAAATGAACTAGACCTAAGAAATATCTATAGAGCATTGTACCCCAAAACAGCAGGATAGATGTGATGGTTAGGCTAACGTGTCAACTCAGCCAGTTAATTGTGTCCAGGTGTTAGGTCCAGCAAGCACTGGGCTAATTGTAATACAAGAGCATTTATGGACTTGGATCACCAGTGAGTTTACTGCATGAATGGCTGATTACATCTGCATCAATCAGGGAGATTGCATCAGCAATGGGTGATGCTTTTTTCCAATCAGTTGAATGACTTAAAAGGGGAAGTGACTTCAACATTCAGAGAGAATTTCCCAGCTCGTCTTTGGACAGCCAACTTCTCCCAGAAACTCATCAAGGACCTTTCATCGGACTTTCATCGGAGCCCCTGGCTTGCAGCCTACCTGCAGAATCTGGACTTGTACATCCCCAGGGTCACGTGAGAGACTCTTATAAAATTTCATATTATTGACAGATATCTCCTGTTGATTCTGTTTCCCAAGAGAACCCTGACTAATACAATAGACATTCTTTTCAAGCAATCATGGATCCTTTTCTAAGATAGACCATATGTTGGGTCACAAGACAAGTCTCAATAAATTTTAAAAAATTGAAATATACAAAATACTTTCTCTGATCATAGTGGAATGAAGCTGGAAATCAATAGACAGAAAAAGGGAAAATTCATAAATATATAGAGACTAAATAACACACTCTTAAACAATCAGTGGGTCAAAGAAGAAATTGCAAGAGAATTCAGTAAATATCTTCAGATGAATGAAAATGAGAACACAGCATATCAAAACCTATGGCATACCGGAAAGGCAGTGCTGAGAGGGAAATTTATAACCCTCGCTGATTACATTAAAAAGGAAGAAAGAGCTAAAATTGATTATCTAACTGTACACCTGGAAGAAATAGAAAAAAAAACAGGAAACTAATCCCAAACCAAGCTAAAGGAAAGAAATAGTTAAAATCAGAGCAGAAATAAATGAAATTGAGAACAAAAATCAAAGAGAGAATCAACAAAACCAAAAGTTGGTTCTTTGAGAAGATCAACAAAATTGACAAAATTTGACTGACAAAGAAAAAAAGAGAGAAAACACAAACAAATAAAATCAAAATGAGAAAGGGCACACTACCAAGGACCCAATAGAAATCAGAGAGATCATAAGAGGATACTGAACAACTTTATGTCAAAAAATTAGAAAATGTAGATGAGAGAGACAAATTCCTGGAAACACATGGACCATCTACATTGACTTTAGAAGAAATAGAAGACCTCAACAAACCAATCACAAGTGAAGAGATTGAAACACTCATCAAAAACCTCCCAACAATGAAAAACCTGGGACCAGATGGCTTCATAGGTGAATTCTACTAATCATTCAAAGATGAGCTAATAACCAATCTTGCTCAAGCTCTTCCAAAAATTTGAACTGGAAAGAATGCTACCAAACTCATTCTATGAAGCCAATATAACCCTAATATCAAAACCAGCTAAAGATACTACAAAAAAGAAAATTACAGGCAAATATCTCTAATGAATGTAGATGCAAAAATCTTCAAAAAAAAAAAAATACTTGCAAACAGAATCCAAAAGCCCATTAAAAGAATTATACACCA
>JAQZBX010046039.1:0-20885 GCA_029593785.1 Cabassous unicinctus | reverse complement strand
TACCAAAAAAAAAAAAAAAAAGTAATCATAGTAAGCTACCACAAAAAGGAAGGAAGTCCTGATACCTGTGACAACATGGATGAAACCTGAAAAAATGAGCCAGACACAAAAGGACAAATATTTTATGATCTCACTGATATGAAATGATTAGAATAAGCAAATTCACAGAGTAGAAACTAGAATATAGGTTACCAAGGGCCAGGGTGGGGGTAAGGAAAGGGGAATTAATTCTTAAGTGATGCAGAGTTTCTGTTTGGGGTGATGGAAAAGTTTTGTAATATATAGTGGTGATGGCAACACAACATTGTGAATGTAATTAACACCACTGAATTATATATCTGAATGTGGCTACAAGGTGAAATTTTAGGTGGTACATATGTTGCTAGAATTAAAAAAGAAAAACCATAATCATAGGACTGTACAATACAGCAGTGAACCCTAATGTAAATTATGGACTATAGTTAAAAGTATAATTATAATAAAATTCTCCTGTCAACTCTAACAAAGGTACCATCCTAATACAAAATTTTAAAAATGTGAGCAGGATATATGGGAACTCTGTATTTTCTGCACAACCCTTCTGTAAACCCACAACTTCTCTAATTTAAAAAAAAATTAAGGAAGCAGATGTGGCTCAAGCAGTTGGGCACCTGCCTACCACATGGGAGGTCCCAGGTTCAGTTCCTGGTACCTCCTAAAGAAGACAAGCAAGACAGCAAGCTGACATGATGGGCTGGCACGGCAAGCTGACGTGCCAAGATAACACAACGAGATGACACAACGAGGAGACACAGTGAAAGATACAACAAGCAGGGAGCGGACGTGGCTCAAGCGAGAGGTCCCAGGTTCGGTTCCCAGTGCCTCCTAAAAAGAAGATGAGCAGACACAGAGAGCACACAATGAACTGACACAGAGAGCAGGCAGCGAGCACAAAACGAGGAAGGGGAGAAATAAGTAAATAAATAAAATAAATCTTAAAAAAAAAAAAATTAGCTTTTAAAAAAATTAAAGGGAAATAGATGTAGCTCAGTGGTTGAGTGCCTATTTCTTGTACACAAGGTCCCGGGTTCAATCCCTGGTACCTCCTTGAAAAAAAAAAATTAAATGATCATGTAGCCTTTGGGAGTGTCAAAATATAGTGTTTAACACTGATAAATCAAAAGAGTAGTGTAAGTTTATTATTTAATAATATAGAGGTAAATACCATATGAACAAATAAAAGAAATGAAAGTAGTTGCCTCTTTGTAAATGAAACTGAGGAATGGAGAAGGAAGAGGCAGGAACTCATTGTTTGTTGATACATATGATTATTAAACTATATGTCATGTATCACTTTGATAAAATTAAATATACAGGGAGGAATTGGAAATTGGACATGGACGAGATTGACGAGATCTGGAATGAAAACAAGAGTGCTGCAGAATAAAAAGAGCCATGCTAGGTTTGAGAGGATGGGGTAGAAAGATAGAAAAGGGTCAGAAGAAGATGGTCTGTTATCCCCAATCCTTTGCTACACTTAAATCTCTGGTCTTTAGAGAACAAAGTACCCAAGAAATATTTGTAAAGAAGTACACGTGAAAAATAATGCAGGGATCCTGTAGAGCTGGACTTTGGCTTTTTGGCTCCCCTGCGCCCACATGCATCTGCAAAATAGAGTAATAGTGACTCTATCTCCATGGTAAAAGCGTGTCACTTCTGCAGATGCAAGCCACTGGAAGAATTCCTCTACCTATATTTTGGTTCTCAGGACTAGAATAATTGTGTGGGTGTGCAGTAAGGGGACTGTCTCACGTAAGCAGGAAAAGGGTAACTGGGCAACCAGGAAATGGGCAGATTGGGAAGCACAGCAATACTTTAATGGGATGAGATAGAAATAACAGAAAAGTGGAAGAAAGAAAGGCAATGAGTGGAAGGAACTTAGAAATAAGGTGCAAAGAAAGGATTTTGCTGCAGCCTAAGTGAACATGGAAACAGATTTGGAGGGCTGACCCCAAGCACAGCAAATATCTTTACCAGTCATACCGCAGATGAGCTAAGGCTGTATACCTTTTACTAACTCTTCTAAACTCAAGCCTGCTTTCAAGAGGACCATGCTTTAAACCATACTTTCAAGACACCTACCCTTTGAGGAGCATAAACAGGATATGGGGATGTGCACTAACGTACTCCACCGTTGGACTCCGAGTGCCTATCTGTCTTCTCAGGATGTTGTTAAATATCTGGGTAACATCTTTTTTTCCCTGTTAAAGAAACAAACAACCATTGAATTGTTTATTTCCCCCCAGTTACCCTGGAGTTTAAAATAAGAGAAAAATTCATAATGTTTTCAAGCAACATGTACTTAGGTCTTTAACAATTGTGACAAACAAAAGAATTAGGAATGCTACACTTGTGAGCCATGCAAAACACCAACATTTTGGGTTGTACATAATTAAATGTCTCAAACACTTTTCAAAATGCTGTAGTAGGCGTGCCTTAGGCGGGCATAGGAATGCAGTTTAGAAAAGGGAAAAAAAAATCACAACAGAACTACTTAATTTATATAAAATCACTGAGCAAGGAAAGCAGCACTGAACTTCACATACTGATTTAAAACAACTTCTCTACAGTACCCAAGAACAAAAGCTAAGACTCTCCTCCTCTATTTTGGGTAAACTGCTCCATGGTAAACTTAGATGACTTTTCCCCCTGGATTTTACCAGGAAATAGCATTCTTAGTTTCTTTATTTAAAAGAGGGCAAGTGTGGCACTTTTATACTGATGTCACCATTATTAATATTTTTGGGATCACAGGAAGATTCAAATGCTTTACAGTTGATACGGCACAGGCTGGAGCTCCTGCTAAGCCAGCGTCAGATTTCTCTAGTTTATTTTGTGCATAAATTGGTAGAACAAGCTCGTTCATGTTGGTCTCCTGAATTGTAAACTTTTAATGGGAAAATTGTATGGCATGTGAATTATAGCTCCATAAAGCTGATACATATGTCAAAAACAGCACTGTCCTTTATAAGCAAAAATATTAGATAATTTACTCTTTTCATATATCTTTATAATGAGCTGTGCTTTCAGTTCAGCACAGAGTCCTCAAAACGGATGCAGTGCTTTCCCACAGGGTTTGTACTGCAGGAAATTTGACCAATTGTAGGTCCATTTCTCACATTTGCAGACAAAAAGTTATAAAAAGTTATAAAATAGTGAATGTGACAGAATTGAATTATTTCTTTTTTTACCTTCTAGCTTCAGTCAAGAAAAAATTATAATGAATACTTTTAAAACTTCATAAATGAGGGAAAATAGAGGAAGAAAATAAAGTTAAGATTTTAGTAAAGTTATATAGGTTAGAATCACATTCCTTTATATATCTTGGTAATTTTTTTCCATTCACTTTATTATTCACTTTATTAACTGCTTTCCCCCTTGGTGCTTTACTATTTTTTTTTTTTAAGTGCTTTTTCTATTAGGTGGATATATTTGACTTAGGTCATGGTTAAGAAATCACATTTAGCCTTGAGGAAGAGAAGGGACCATTTATTCCTAGTAGCCTGAGTCAGAGAAAATATAGCCAATCTCAGATAGGGCTTCTTAATCCCTCGTAGACAAAACTTCCTTCCACTCTCATGCAACCTACAACTGAGTCTGGACTGGTTCTCCAAGAGAAGCTCTGGACCAGACCAGAGTTTATTATGTGGGAAATAAAGACAAGAATGGCATTCCATTCTCTATCACTATTTGCCCTGTTTCTGGCCCTCATCATGCAACTGAACTATTAAAGAGCTTCCTCCAGTTATTCTCTCCACTTCAAACCACCCTTCACTCTGCAGCGTAAGCTTGCTAAAAATGCCAACCAGACCATGCCATTCTCTCCCCTTGAACTCCTCAATGCTTCCCCTTTGCTTAGGAAAAAATCTAAAGTCTTTCATGACCTGGCCCTTACTCACCTCTCCAGCCTTACCAGCTATCGATAACTTTCCAATTCCTACTTTAAGTTCTATTAATACCAAATTGTTATACTACCTATACTCATACCCGTGTTTCCTGCCTCTCTTCCATTGCCCGTGCTATTCTGTTTGTCCTGCATATTTTTCCTTCCTTTCTTTTTCTAGCTAACTTTTACCCTTCCTTTAACTTTCAGTTCAGGTTCTCCTCTGGGATAATATCCCTCTCTGTATTACAACATCTTGTGCCTACAAGAGTCAGTACCTCTTCTTCCCTGGTTACCTCAACCTCTATCTCCACCACCATCGGAGACACTAATGTTTATTGAGTGCTTACTCTGTGCCGGGCAGTTATGTTGAGACTGAACATTTTACAACAACCCTCTGATGCACATGTTATAAATAAGGAAGTTAAGGACTAGTAGGTTATTTTTTCTGACGAGATATGGATGAGCCAGGACGCCATCTCAAGAGCTTGGGTTCTTAGTCACCATACTAAACTGACTCCCAACATTTAACTTGGTTCATTGAAGTTAATGCTTTTTGTCTCTATCAACACACTCAAGCTCTCAAGTACACAGGCCATGTTTCAATGCCCATATTAGAACCCAAAATATAGTATGTACTTAATATTTATTGACTGATTTATCACTTTACAGGCATAGCCATCAATAAATCCTTTGTCACAAACATGGGCTGCTGATCCATCTTTTTTTTTTTAAAACGCTATAGGGACATTCAACGAACTAAAATCCAAACAAAGAGAAGGCCAATGAGATTATTCAATTAATTACTTAGTCTTAAAGCTATTAGTCATACAAAATATGGGCTGGTACCAATTAAGAATAATCATATAGAGAAAAAAAATTTAAAGGATATCATTAACCTTAGAAAAAAATTAATCCAAAATCGATCATGAACTTAAATGTAAAATATAAAACTATAAAACTTTTAGAAAAAACATAGGAGAAGATCTTCAGGATCTAGGGCTATGCAAAGAGTTCCTAGATGTGACACCAAAACCACAATCTGCAAAAGGAAAAACTGATAAATTGGACTTCATCAAAATTCACAATTTTTTTTTCCACAAAGGGCTCTATTAAGAGGATGAAAAGACGAGAACCAGACTGGGAGAAAATATTGCAAACCCCATTATCTGCCAAAAGACTAAAATCTAAAATATGTAAGGTACTCTCAAATTTCAAAAGTAAAAAAACAAACAATCCAATTAGAAACTGGGCAAAAGACAAAAAGAGGTATTTCACCAAAGAGGATAGACAGATGGCAAATAGGCACATGAAGAGATGTTCAAAATCATTAACCATTAGGAAATGCAAACCAAATCTACAATGGGGTATCACTATTCACCTATAAGAATGGCTAAAAGAAAAATAGTAACAACAAAAAATACTGGTGAGGATGCAAAGAAATTGGATCACTCATACATTGCTGGTGGGAATGTAAAATGGTAGCTGTGATGGTTAGGCTCATGTGTCAACTTGGACAGTGTAGCAGTTTGATATTATTGATGAATTCCAAAAAGAAATATTGGATTATGTTTGTAAACTGGTCTTTTCCTCTGGGCATATTAGAGTATATTGGATTTAGAGGTTTTACTTTTACTTGATTAAACAATGATTAAGGCTTTGATTGGGTCTTTCAGTAGGAAGTTCAGTCCCTGCCCCCTTGATGGGTGGGGGTTCACAGAGAAACTGCACCACGGAGAAGGACGTTGGAGTCTTGAGCTAGGGCCCCAGGAAGTAAGCACACAGTGGAGCTTGGTCATGAGGAAAGAGAGAAGGCCCAGAGAAGAAAAACAAGCCGTTCACCTAATAGTCTACAGCTGGCCTTGTGGCGATAACAGCAGCTGAGCCCGGAGAGTGGCAAGCTCCGGGAAGAGAGGAATCCAGGAAGCCTGAACACTTACAGACGTCGGCAGCCATCTTGCTCCAATACGTGACAATAAACTCTGGTGAGGGAGGTAACTTGTGCTTTATGGCCTGGTAACTGTAAGCTTCCACCCCAAATATATACCCTTTATAAAAACCAACCCATTTCTGGTATTTTGCATCAGCACCCCTTTGGTTGACTAATGCACACAGCTTTTGGTGTCCAGTTGTTTGGTCAAGCAAGCACTGGCCTGATTGTTACTGTGAGGACATTTCATGGACTTAAATCATCAGTAAGTTGATTGCATCTATGACTTATTACATCTACAATCAACTGAGGAGATTGCCTTCAACTGATGAGAGAAGGTAAGTTGAAGTTCTCATCAGTTGAAGGCTTTAAAAGGAGAAGTGATAATTTCAGCAGTCAGAAGAGAGAATTTCCATCTCTATTTCAGCCAGCCAACTTCTCCTGAAGAATTCATTGAAAACCTTCATTGGAGTTCCTGGTTTGCAGCCTACCCTATGGAATTTGGATTCGTACATCCCCACAGTGATTTGAGACAATTTTATATAATCTCATAATATTTACTGATATATCCTGCTGGTTCTGTTTCCCTAGGGAATCCTAACTAATACACAACTACATGAATATCTACAATTACTTCAATATAAAAAGATTAATTTTTTTTTAAAAAAAGATATCATTTTTTTATCCAGCAATTAAAAACATAAAATAATATTCAATACCAGTTCATTTATCACTGATTGGTGGGGATATAAAGTAATGTAGCCTTACAATTCTAGGATTGATGCCCTGCAATTCCACTACAATCTAGCCTAAGAAAATAATTCTAAGTAACAATGCCACATACAGAAAACCATTTCAAACACAAAGGTCTTTATCATAGCTGTGAGAATAAAGAGTTAGAAACAATCAACATGTCCAGAATTGGGCATGGTTAAATAAATTGTGGTATACCAAATTGGTAGAAGTAAGAAACTGGAATATAAAACGTTGGCAGTAATTTAAATATAAGAAATATATACAGCTATCCATTGCTTTCACTTTATTTAATGAATAGAAATAAAGACAGGGGTGGATATAAGGGGAGAAAGGAGAGAAAGAGAGAAGACAGAGAGGAAAGGAAAGAGAAGGAGTCAGGGAGGGAAAGAGAAGGACATAGGAGTAGGGGGGACAGAGAGATAAAGAAGAGGTACATGGGAATGTAAATTATATCTTCCTTTAAGAAAAAGCACTATACCAGAATCCAAATTTTAATAGAAAATTAGGAGGCAAATATTCAGTTTAAAAGGATACCTCAGAAACACTTGCTTCCATAAATTTAAAATACTAAAATTGTTCATACCACACAGATGTTATTTATACAGATGTTAATGAATACATTCATTGTACAAAAGCTGTAAATACAAACGAAATTTAAAATGAAATCATCTGCTTTGTTCAAATCTTTCTAGACACCACAGTGTAATACTGCAGAATAAATATCAGCCCTCTTTGAAATGTCATAAGAGCATGTTTTTCATACTTCCCAGTAAAATGCCTCAAGAACATTTCCATATGACATTCCAGTGAACAGGAGAAATGAGGCACCACAGAACTCTTATCCAACTTTTACACAGAGGAAAACATTCTTCTAGTTCATTAGCAAATGTGTGCAAAGGCAAGGGAAGTCCCCTGTGGATAAGAAAAACAAGCTCTGCTACCAGGGACAGCTTCCCAAAAGAGAGGAAAGAATTAGGTTGGAAAGGATTAAAGAAAGTTGAAACAAGTATAAACAGTGGATGGTGGTCTCCACTTTGTAGGTTATCTGTGTAGATACCATTCATACTAAATCTAACTAGAGTAAAACCGTAACTATTTCAAAACCAGTCTTCTGGAAACTGCAGGCTGCCAGATCTCAAGCCTGGACCTAGAAGTGGCCAGAAAACAAAACAAAACAAAACAAAAACTCTCAAAACATATTTGATGACAAAGAAACAATACCCAGAAATGATAAAAAATCCCTGCAGCAGACTGGCAATTCCAAGGTTACATATGATGTATCAACTGATCAGATCTCAAAACTGAAGAAACACTTGTATTAGCTTGCAAGATTCAAAAGGACAGTCCTGACATGAGATGCTCGACAATTACTGACTGCATGAATGAAATATATGGAAGTCCCAACTGGAATCAAGTAAGAAAAAAGAAGGGAAGAAGTGATGGCTACAATCACAGCCATCCAAAGGAGCTGCAGGTAATGGAGATGACAGCAGGCAAAGGAAAGAAGAAAAAGCAGCCACTTTAAAATTGCAGCCATCCAGGGAATGGAGAGAGGGATTGAGTGGTGAATACTAAGCGGTAAGGAGTTTTTCTTTTTAGAGTAATGAAAATGCTCTAAAATGGATTGTGATGATGAACGCACAATTTTGTGATTATACTAAAAGCCATTGATTGTACACTTTGGATGGACTATATGGTATGTGACTACATCTCAATAAAATTGCTTTATTAAAGAAAATTGTTTGTATCCACAATATACAAAGAATTCTCAAAATTCAATAACCACATAAAAAAAGGGCAAATGATTTGAAGAGACACTTCACAAAAGAAGATATACGGGTGGGCAATAAGCACATGAAAAGGTGCTAAATATCATTGGTCATCATGGAAATATAATTCAAAACCACAATGAGATACTCCTTGACATCCCCAGAATGGTTAACAGAAAAAAAACAAAAACAAACACACACACACACACACACACACACACACACACAGAAAATCACAAGTGTTGTTGAGGATGTGGAGAAATTGGAACCTTCCCTTATACATTGTTGGTGGGATTGTAAAGTGGTACAGGATATCACTGTGGAATCAGTGTGGTGGTTCCTCAGAAAGTTGAACACAGTCTAATTCTGGGAAGATGCTGGACTAGAAAGACCCAGGACTCTATTTTCTCCCAGAAAAATAGCTAGAGGACAAGTGGAAATGGCCTGGAAAAAATCTTCTAGGGTTTAGGACACCAGGGAAAGGCTAGACACCTCCCAGAGGAAAGAGAGGCAAAGAAAAAGAATTGCAATGGCAAAACTGTGAGTTACAAGTGGCAGCTGCTACTGCTGGCACCCTCCCCCACACAATAGGCACTTTTTTGGGGGCTGATAGCTACAGAAAAGGGGGACCCAGGGATCTATTTTCCCAGGAATGGGGAGAGAGAGGGACACAGCCTAAGGCTGACTCAGCTTTTGACCTGCAAATTTGGTCTGCTGTGTCCCACGAGCCCTTCCAGGCCAGGTGGGGAGGCGCCACTGGGTGCCTTGGGAGCTGGCAAGGTACTAAAGAGATCTGACCCTCTCATTCTCCCTCTCTACTGACCAGGACAGGTTGTTGAGGATGCAGAGGGGAGTGGAATTACTTCCGACCTAGGAAAAGGGAGGGGGCTGCCAGGAAAGGTTGGAGAACTGCCTCTGAGAAAGTTTGAATTACAAGGCTCTTAGCCTCAAGGCAGGAATCAACCAGGCATTGAACTGAGAGGGCTGCCAAAGAGCGCCATCTGCTGGCAGACCAAGGACGTGCATGTAAGGAAATTAAAAGTAAATAAGTAAGAGAGGCTTTTTCTGGTCTTTACAACCTCCCTCCTCAAGGCCCTAGGAAGCGGGTTTGCAACCCATTACTGGCTCCAGGGCCCATATTTGAGCAACTAACAGGGACAATCCTAAAGAACCAGAACAAGTTGAACCAAGAATCGAAGAACAGCAGTAACACACAGCCTCCCGCCACAAAAACCCTACGAAAGAGAGAGAGAAATTGAGCATCTGAGTAAACTTACCACCCTAATCAGATGCTTAGGCATCAGCAAAAAATTACAAGCCATACTAAGCAAATGGAAGAAATGGCCCAAGAAAAGGAATATATCAAAGACCCAGAAGAGACACAGAATTTGAGACAATCAACGAGATGCACACAAATTTCCAAAATCAAATTAATGAGTTGAAAGACAATATGGTTAAAGAGATAAAAGACAATGAATGAGCACAAAGAAGAATTTGAAAACCTGAATAAAAAAAAGGGAACAGAGCTCATGGGAATGAAAGACATGATAGGAAAGATAAAAAAACACATTAGAGGTATGCAACAGCAGACTCGATAGAAAAAAGAAACGGAAGACAGAACAGCTGAAATTGAAGAGAGAGAGAAGAAAATAGAGAGAAAAGAATGGAAAAAATTGAGCAAAGGCTCAGGGAGTTGAACAATAACACAAAACACAACAATATATGTGTCAGGGGAGCTCCAGAAGGAGAAGAGAAGGGAAAGGGGGCAGAACAGAGTATTATGCATCTGTAAGAAGAAGTAAAGCTTATGACAAGATGGATGAACCTGAAGGACATTATGTTGAGTGAAGCAAACCAGACACAAAATGATAAATACTGTATGACTGTGCTATTACAAACTAAATATATTGTGTAATCTCATGGAGTTACTAACTTGAATATGGGTCACCAGAAAACAGAATGTGTTTATAGAATGGAAAGCTGAGGGTTATCTTGTGCAAATTGGTAAAAAGTATGTGTGTTAATCTTTGGAAATGAATAGAAAAGGTGAAAGCCCAATATAATGTTCAGAACTAGCAGTACTATTTTTGTGGGTATGAAAGGGGTTTAAAGGGAAAGTCTATGGTCATGTATATTACTAAAAGGAAACTAAAAAATGTAACATGGAACTGTATAGCATAGTAAAACCACATGTGAAATATGAATATGGGTAATATTGCATATATAAGACCTTTTTCTTTGAAGCTGAACAGATGTTGTTAATACTACAAAATGTTAATATCAGACAAAAATTATGCTAAGTGAAAGAAACCAGATACAAAGTACTACATATTATATGATTCCATTTATATAAATTGTAAATATAAATCAATTCACAAAGATGAAATTAGATTAATGGTTATGTAGGGCTGGGGAAGGACTCCTAAGGGGTGTGTAGTTTTTCTTTCTGGAGTAATGAAATTGTTCTAAAGTTTTTGTGGTGATAAATGCACAACATTGTGATTGTACTAAAAGCCACTGACTATACACTTTGGATAGATCATATGGTATGTGACTATATTTCAATTAAAATAAATAAATAAATGTGCAAGAACAGCCAGAAATAGCAGCTATGTACAGCAGGAGAAACAGAGAGAGATTGAAAGGTGAAGAATTTTCTGGTTTGTTTGTTTTTTGTTACTATTATTGAAATAATTAAAATGCTGTAATAATGACTGAAGTGATGAATGCACAACTGCGTGATTATACCAAATACCACTGATTGTATACTTTGGATGAATTGTATGGTTTATTAATATGTATCAATAAAATTGGTTTAAAAAAAAAAAAAAGAAAGTTGAACACAATTACTACATGACCTAGCAATCCCACTTCTAGGTATACACCCAAAAGAAATGAAAGCAGAGACTTGAGCGGATATTTGCACTCTATGTTCACAGCAGCATTATTCACAATAGCCAAAGGTGGAAGTGACCCAAGTATCCATCAAAAGATGGATGGATAAACAAAATGTGGTTATATACACACAAGGGACTATCACTCAGCCGAAAAAAGGAATGAAGTCCTGATACATGCTACAACATGGATGAAACTTGAAGACATCATGATGAATGAAATAAGCCAGGGACTAAAAGACAAATATTGTATGATCTCGCTTATATGAAATACTTAGAGTAAGCAAATTCATAGAGACAGGAGATGACAGGTTACCAGGGGCCAGGGGTTGAGGGACAGGGAAAGTTATTGTTTAATAGGTGCAGAGTTTCAGTCCTGCTGGCCTGCCCTATAGACTTCAGCTCCCACAACCACATGAAAAGGTTTGGGTAATGGATGTTTGTGATGGTAGTACAATATTACGTATGTAATTTATACCACTGAATGATACACTTGAAAGAGGTTAAAATGGGAAGTTTTGAGTTGTATATATGTTACAACAATAAAGTTAAAAAAAAAAAAAGATGCTGAACATCATTAGTCATTGAGGAAATACCAACTAAAATGACGAGATATCACTATACACTTATTAGAACGGCTAACATTAAAAAAAAAAAATCTGACACAATCTAACAATCCCACTCCTATGTATTTACCCAAGTGAAATGAAAACTTATGTTTTCACTTCTACAGGGACATAAAATATATCAGTGGTTGCCAGTGGCTGAGGACAGAAGGGGCTCTTACGAAAGGGCATGGGAGAATTTTGGGGGGGTGAAGAAATCGTTTTATATCACAGAATTGTACACCAAAATGGGTGAGTGTTACTGTTTGCAAATAATACCTTAATTTTTTAAAAATATGGAACAAAATTATATCATTGGAGTCATGGACTTTTCTATTCTGCTGGTGTTAAGTGGGGGTTTCAGGTGGAAAGGGTAAATGCTCATCCTGAATTTCAGCAGCAGAACTATATGAGTAGAGCTATCTGAAGGAGAGGGGTTCATGGAATGAATTAGTAAGGACTCTTTTGCAGAGGCCTGAAATTCAAATTAAACTAATTTACAGAAGTTGGGAAAGTCTCAGAGGGCCCAAGCACAGTCTATCTAGCTCAGCATTAATTGCTTAAAATTTTTTAAAAATATAATTTAATTCACATATTACATGAATTCCATCCGGGACTCTCTCTGTGTATCTTTTTTTTCATTCTTCACTAGAAACTGGCTCCCTCTAACTTCTTTAGTCCACATGGGGGGGTAACATGTCGCCACTGATGGTGTGATGGTTGGTTTTATGTGTCAACCTGGCTAGGCTACAGCAGCGAGTTATTTAATAAAACACGACTCTAGGTGTTGCTGTAAAGGTATTGGGTAGATGTGGTTAACATCTACAATCAGTTGACTCTGAGGAGATTACTCCCAATAATGAGGGTGGGCCTCATCCAAACAGCGGAAGGCCTTAAGAGCAAAAACATGTTTCCTAGAGAAGAAAGTCTGCCTGCAGACTGTAGCATCAAGTCCTGCTGGCCTGCCCTATAGACTTCAGCTCCCACAACCACATGAGCCAATTCCTTGAAATAAATGAAATATGTGTGTGTGTGTAAGTCTTTGTGTGAATACCCAATACATACACACACACATTTACAGCCTTTTATAGAATATAAACATATATTACATATATAGATGCAGTTCATGCACACGCGCGCACACACACACACACACACACACACACACACACACCTCCTATTGGTTCCATTTCTCTGGAGAACCCTGACTGGTACAGTTGGAGAATCTACGTCTAATGTCTTTAGCTCGCAGTAAGCGAGTGGAGTTCTGTCTCAGTTCTAGCTCCAGAATTCCCATAGAATGACTTTGGCCCTGCATTGATCATACATCCACTACTAGAGGCTTGGGGTGGGGGGTTGTCATTTTGAACAGTATGGTTCCTCCCACGTGACCATGTGGATGAGGAAGGAGGGAGGATTCCCTAGAAAGCAAAGGGGCTGAGCAGACAAAACATTTTGTACATTATCCAGGCTATGAAAAGTCTTTATCCTCATAACAGGTTACATTCCTTAAAAAGTATGATAAGGTCAGGGAAGTGGATGTGGCTCAGGCAGTTGGGTGCCTGCCTACCACACAGGGGGTCCCAGGTTAAGTTCCCAATGCCTCCTAAAGAAGACGAGCAAGACAGTGAGCAGGCACGGCAAGCTGATGCAATGAGATGACGCAACGAGGAGACACAGTGAGAAAATACAATGGGAGACACAACAAGCAGTGAGTGGAGGTGGCTCAAGCAATTGGGCCCCTCCCTCCCACATGGGAGGTCCTGGGAAAAGAAGACGAACGGACACAGAGAGCACACAACGAACAGACAGAGAGTAGACAGCGAGTGCAAACAACAAGGGGGGTAGAAATAAATAAATAAATATATTTTAAAGTATGGTAAGGTCAAGCTAAAATAGTCATTGTCTTAATTATTATACCTCTGATTAAGGGCCTGATGCCAAATAATTTATGATGCATATAAATTATTTGTCTTTATAGGATAAATGCTTCTAAAGTTTATATTCATTAATTTAAAGGGGCAATAGAGTGCAAATTACATAAAACTCCCCTTTTATGATACCAAGATTGTAAATTCTTTGACTTAATTTGAATAGGACTGGTACAAAATATATAAATGATCAAATATAATCAAGATCAAATAGACTCAAGGCCCTACACAAAAAGTAAGCATGTAAAATTGTTAAATGCATAAAGCACAGTGAACATTTTTACCTTAAGGCTTCATGATTTCAGCCTCATTTTTGCAGTAATAAAATCAAAGGTGAAGGACCCCTTCAATCAGTGCCAGGGAACAAAAAGGATTTGGGGGGTAGGGAAATTCTCAAAAACAAAGGAGCATAAAATGGCTTATTGGGAAGCTGATGCTGGAGCGTTTGTTTTGCTGATTTTTTTTTTAACATAGCAAGAAATAATCATTAGAGATTAAGTTACCGCAGTACAAGATTTTCTGCTTCTTTGAGCTGCTGTTTTATTCAGAATAGCCCAAACAGTTGACTTTGTATCCACCCTAGTTATGCAAGACACACACGCCTTTAAAATGAATGCATTGACTCTTACTTTCCATAAAACTTCATCCTTTGAGCTCTTATCACATAGTGTTTCAAAGCATCAAAGAGTTTGAATAGTGGCCAAACCTCAAAAACCACAGCTCTGACTTGGATCCTGAGCCCACAAAAGCATAAGCCTTGCAATCTCAGCCACAAATTCTTTCTTTTTAATCTCATAATAATGTACTGAAGTGGTTCTTTTCAGTCAGCAATATTAAGGCTTAAAAGATTAGGTAAAATTTGTGGCTATAAAGTAATGAGATTGGTTTTTATCACATTTTTAAAAACAATTTTAACCTGAAGGTCTGTCTACTAACTTGCCCTTATTCACATAACAGTGGGATCCTCTGGTACTCTCTATACCCCAGTGGGCCACTTTTCTCTGGATTTCTCTGGGTTTGTCACATGCATTCCTAAGTTAGTTCATGCTACCCAATCTAAGCTGTCACCCCTGGCCACCATCACTACCATCAATCCTGGATTCCAAATCCCTGCGCCCAGCTCTTCTCAAGCCTTGTTCATTGTCTTGCTTCCCGAAACTGGTTATTTTCTCAGCACCCTGTTCTATCTCAAGGGCGGAAAACCACCCCTTCTCCTCCATTTCTCAAAGTATAGTATTAATGCGTAATTCTTTATTGAAGATTTAAGGATAACAAAGTGTAATTATAGCACATTGCAAAAAAAAAAAAAACTTCAAAGTGAATTCTACATATAATTATTATTAAAAGCTTCTCAGACTTCCTGATCATCTTTCTCTTTAAGCCTCTTCCATCTACCAAGGTTCTGGAGCCTTCTGTCTTCCTCAGCTCCAAACCCACTCTTCTATTACCTACTCATATCAACTTTAACCAGAGGGCATTTCTCCAATTTCTGTCACTATACTTTTCTTTCAGTCTTTTCCTTTCAGACACTGCCTAGAGACTTTATCTTTCATAATTGGGAAAAAAAAGCCTGTCAACGTTTCTTCCACATAAAAGTTCCATTTTCTTAGGTTACCTGGCAAAAGCTATAGCCTTTCCCTAAAATAATATTTTTTTCTTCCTGTTATAAAAGCATATCAGAAATTTTACAAATGTTTGTGATACTCTTTAAAAGAAGTCCCATGAGATGATATTCACTTACTAAAATGATGTTATCACCCAAAGCAGTTTGAATTATCTTCTAAGCAGTGTATTAATTACACAAGAAAAGTTACTTACTACTGTGTAATCTCAGGACACCCTCCTTTGGTTAAATTTACTTGTCTATCCCTTGCTTTCATCTCTCATTCCATCCTTCCTACATACATTTTTTCATTCAACCAATCAACCAACCAACATGGTGCTGGGTGTGTGAAACACAGTCCTTGTCTTCGAAGGACTCAGCCCAGAAGGGGCTGTACCACTGCTACCTAGGAACCAAGTGACCAAGAGACAAAAACGACAAGGGAGGAGTGGGGAGGAGGAGAGGAAGGGAGAGAGGGAAGAGTTCTATATTATTAGAATCCGTTTTAAAGCCAGGGAATTCTTATCAGGCTGTCACTAGCTTATATGGAAACTTCGGGCACGAGAAGGAAATGCTGCCAGCCCAAAGAGATGCATGAAACGTTTCTGCAAGTCAGCTAAAAATGCTACTAATATTGCTTTCACGCTGAAAATATCTGGATGGAAGGCAAGTATTTAGTGAATTTTATAAAGACTTCCACAAAAGTGAGCAATTTCATTCTCTTCATTTGAAGAGTTCATCTTCAGTGTTATGGAAAATTCAAATATTCAGAAAGGAGTACCTCTTTGTCCCAAGCATTCCAGAGAGTTTACTCTACTTGATAATGTATGAGCCGATTTTTCAACAACTGAGTGTCTTAATTCCAATATATTTTTTTTAAATAAATTTCTTCTCAACATTTCTAATTTAATTTCATTATATCACATAAAATAAGGGAAACGTGCATACCAGATTCTTACTGCTCCTCTTTTGTCATCTAAGCTAATGCTATATATAAAGTTGCAAAGCAGACAAAATACTTCTTTGGTAGACTGCTATTTCCCAATTCTTGTAGAGTGCTTTAAACCTATGGTTATTCTGTGGTTGCTCAAAGCTACTCCAGGCCACTAGACCTGACTACATCTTATTCCTAACTCATTCTTCAAAACACAGCCATCCTTGGTCATATTCCTTTCAGCACCCTACTGCAAGTAAGTCACGCTAACGTATGGATTAATGATAATAACAACTTAATATGTTACTGCTCTCAGGGAAATGTACAAAACAATAGGAGACATGGAAATATAGATTCTTTTTCTTATTAAGGGTCACTGACCAAGTAAAACTATAACTAAAAAATTAAATTAAATTTAAAAATCAAGGGTTAACGTGAAAGAAATACGATGAGTAAATTCATGGAGGCAAACTCTAGAGTATAGGTTACTAGGAAATAAAATGTGGGTTGAGAATGGGAGCTGATGCTTAATGTATGTGGAATTTTTAATAAGGTTTATTGTAAATGAATAGAGTTGATGGTAACACATTACAGTGAGTATAACTAATACCATTGATTTATAAATGAGATTGTAGCTGAAACGGGTAGTCTGTGGATGTAAATGTCAATTGAAAGGAAGCTAGAGAATAATCTAGGGAATGTATAATAGTGATTTGGGTGGTAGATGAAGATTGTTGTGAATAGTATAAACATAAGAATGTTGTTCTTTTACAAAGTGTTAAGAATATGGTGATACACAGGAAAATTACAACTAGTGTAACTGAGGGACCATAATTAACAGTATTATTGTAATATTTTTGCAACAATGGCAAAGAAGATATATCAATTCTAAGAGGCAACAATAGGAGGGTATAAGGGGGTATGGGATTTTTCCTTTTGGAGGAAAGAAAACTTTCTAAAATTGACTGAGATGATGACAGCACAACTCTGTGAGGAAAATGAGAAGCACAGGGTGTACCCTCTGAATGGATTTTACAAAGCATGGGACTGTATAGCACATTGAATCCAGTGGTGGAAGATGGACTGTGGTTAACAGGACAAATATGAGAACACTCTCTCATGAAATATAATAAATGTATAATACTAATGCAGGGTGTTAATTTAATCAGATGGGTTGGGGAAACATATACCAAATGTAAGATATGGGCTATGGTTAGTAGTAATAGTTTTTCCCAAGCTCTTTCATAGTTTGTAATAAATGTTTCACAACAATGCAAGGTGTTGGTGGTAGGGAGATGTATGGGAGCCCTGTATGATGATATGCATATTTGTTTTGTAAGTTCACAACTTTTACTAAGCACATATTGTTTATGTATGCTGATGTTTAAATGATCCACTTTAATAAAATTTTTATTTAAAAAAATAATAATAAATCAAGGGTTATGACAAGTAGAAGCTTATATTTAACAATAGTTTGAGAAAGAGAAATTGAAAATACTATTGGACTGACATTTGTATACAGTTTGCATTTATATTTAGTGCTCTTATGCAAGTTATATGCATGTATATCCATTTTATCTAGTTTAATGTTTGAAACAATGCTGTAAATTCACATTATTTCTATTGAACAGATGAGAAAACTTAGGATTACCAAATGGCAGAGCAGGTACTCTAAACAATTCGAATTCCAAGTTGAGTTTCTCCACTATGCCTTAGCTTCTATAAACACAAATGTTCACAGTATCTAATTTTAAACTGAATAAAGGAAACATAAAAGTATATAAACACAGTGGTGGAACTGCTTTAATTCCACATGTGGCCACTTTTAAAAGGGAGATGGGGCATGAGTTGGGGAGGGAGATGGAGCAAGCTAAGCAGGAGGAAGAAGTGAAAAAACAGGACAGAAAACATCAAAGGAAGTGACAGACAGAAAAAGGGAGGGAAAGAAAGGAAAAGACGGACAGGTGTAGCTGAAGGACATCACGAGGCCGAGGCCGTTGTGCTTAGCTTCCAGCCAGCAGGCCTGCCCGCAGGGTCCCAGCTCAGCCCTGCTCTACCTTGCTCCTCCCCACCCCACCCCAGCCAGCCAAAAATCTGTCTTGACCACTATAATCACTGTAGATAGTCCCTTTTCCACTTGCTCAGTGACAAAACTAAAAGCAATTTACTTCAGAAATCTGCATCTTCGAAATTAGTGGTGATCCATGCACTTAACTGATACAACCAAATGTCTTTTGGTATGACAGCAGAAACAAAACAACAAACAAAACAAAAGCAGGGCTTCTATCACCCAAACGGTCAATGCCCCAAATTACCTTAAGGACATATTTTTCACTTAAAGTTACATAGAAAGTTAGATATACCATGGATACTAAAATGCCTACATATATTCTGCATGTATTTCTAGCTTTTTGTTTTATTTAGTTAATTTATTATTTAGGCAAATTAGGTATCTTTTTTTTTTACTTTTTCACTGTGGTAAAATATACGTAACATAAACTTTGCCATTTTAACCATTTTAAGTTACAATTTGGTGGCATTAATTACACTCACAAAACTGTGCAGCCATCACCACTATTTCTAAAACAGTAGAAGTTCTTTTTAAATGATGTAAATATCCTATATTACTAGATATTACTAGTACTTAACAAACTTCCTATGCCTTGGTATAGTATTTTTTAAAGCAGTTTTATTGAGATATAATCCATAACACACAATCTAGCCAAAGTGTACAATCAATGGCATTTAGTGTAATTATAGTGTTGTGCATTCACCACCACAAAAAATTGTAGAACAATTTCATTACTCCAAAAAGAAAAACTCCATACCCCTTAGCAGTCACCTCTCAATGCCTCTATCCTTCCCCAGCCCTACATAACCACTAATCTAATTTCATCCTTATAAATTGATTTATATATACATTTTATATGAACAGAATCATACAATATGTAGTAGTACTTTGTGTCTGGTTTCTTTCACTTAGCATAATAGGATTTTTTTGGTCTGATACTAACATCTTGTAACATTAAAATACATTTGTTCGATGTGAATATTCTTGCTGTCCTGATTTTGTGATCATCAGAGTAAGCTAAACATTCGCTATATTAGAAACCACGCATGTGTCCCCATACCTAGTTTTTCTCCCTACATCTGGTGTTTAGAATGCTGGTGATAAACCAAGCCTGATTTATTATATGACCATCTTGTATGGAAAATGACTAACTCTAGGTATCTTTGGTCAACCTTAAGAGATATAGCAGGGGGGTGGATGTGGCTCAAATGGTTGGGCATCCGTCTCCCATATGGAGGGACCTGCGTTTGATCCCCGAGACCTCCTGGTAAAAACAAACAAACAAAAAAGAGACGTATAGAAGATGCGTGGGCCACCAGGCCCTGCGCGCGGGTGCGCTGCCAGGCCCCGCCGAGCCATGCAGCAAGATGATGACGTAACAGGAGAGTGACACAAGGGAGAGCCAAGATAAGATGTGCCTAAAAACCAGGAACTAAGGTGGCGCAGGCAGTAGGAAGCCTCTCTCCCACATCGGAGGTTCCCAGGATTGAATCCCGGTGAAGACAGGAGGAGAAGGATGAGACTAGAGAGCAGGAAACAGACACAGAGAATTGCCCAGCGAGTGGACACAAAAACAGCAAAAACGGGGTGGGGGGTAGGGGGTAGGAATGGGTAAAAGTAAATAAATAAGTAAATCTTTAAAATAAAAAATAAAGTATAGGGGAGTAAGATACGAACTATAGTTAATAGTAATACTTTGTGCTCTTTCATGATTTGTTAACAAATGTTTCACAAGAATGCAAAGTATTTGTGGTGGGGCGATGTATGGGAGTCCTGTATGATGTATGTTTGTTTTGTAAGTTCACAATGTTTACTAAACACTTATTGTTTATGTATGTTCATGTATGAATGATATATTTCAATAAATTGTTTTTAAAATGGAAAAAAATACATTTGTTCAGTGTCAAAGAAGAACAGTCTTATATATGCAATATTACCCATATTCATATTTCAAATGACATTTTACTATGTCTTGTACCCCATCTGAGAGGGAAAGCTTTCAACCTCTCCCCATTGAGTACAATGTTGGCTGTGGGTTTTTCATATATGTGCTCTATTGTAATGAGGAATTTTCTTTCTATTCCTACCTTTCCAAGTATTTTTGTCAAGAAAGGATGCGGGATTTTGTAGAATGCCTTTTTTGCATCAATCAAGATGATCATGGGTTGGTTTTTTTCCCCCTCAGTTTGTTAATGTGGTGTTAACTGATTTTATGTTGAACCAGCTTTTCATACTAGGAATAAATTCCACTTGGTTGTGACATATATGTCTTTTGATATGCTGTTGGATTCTATTTGCAAATATTTTGCTGAGAATTTTTGCATCCATGTTCATTAGAGAGATTGGTCTGTAATTTTCTTTTCTTTTAGTATTTTCATCTGGCTTTGGTATTAGGGTGATGTTGGCTTCATGAAATGTGTTGGTTAATTTTCCTTACTCCTCAACTTTTTGGAAGAGTTTAAATAGAATT